>JAHDVF020000791.1:0-41002 GCA_022606425.2 Lepidostoma basale | reverse complement strand
CTATTTAATAGAAATAATTTCTAATTTTGATGGTTTTGTAATTCCTAAAAAGAAAGATTTTCTATGCTCCTCGACGACACCGACCGCAAAATTCTGAAACTGCTTCAAGAAAATGCTCGTTTAACGATAAAAGAAATTTCGCAAGAAATAAATCTTTCCATCACGCCCATTCATGAACGCATAAAACGCCTAGAAAACGAAGGCGTAATTGAGCGTTATGTAACGATTTTGAACAAGAAAAAAATTGGTAGAACGCTCACCGTTTATTGCCAAGTAACGCTCATAAAACAAAGCAATGATACTTCGGAAGCCTTTAATTTATCCATGAAATCATTGCCAGAAGTGGCAGAATGTAATTTTGTTTCAGGCAGTTTTGATTATTTATTAAAAATAATTGTGCCAGATATGGACAGTTACCATGAGTTTCATCAACAAAAATTATCTATTTTGCCAAGCGTTTCCCTGATTCATAGTTTTTTTGTGATGTCGGAAGTGAAGAATACGACTGTTTTGGTGGTTTAAAATTGTTGATTAAATTATTTTTTTAATATTATTTTTTGATATAACTATATGATAATCAGCCTATTATTTATTTTTTCTTTGTTAAATAACCCCTCCCCAGAGGGAGCGATTAATGTTATTAATCCCCTTAATAACTCATTTAGTAACTCCCTCCCTTTCGGGGAGGGCTGGGGAGGGGTCATTATGCACGCCTACCACACCTCTTTAACAGAAGCCAATTACAACCCAAAGGAAAAATCCTTGGAAATTTCTATTCGAGTTTTTACCGATGATTTAGCCTTGGCTTTAACTAAAATTAATAATAATCAAAAAATAATTATTGCGGCAAATGATAAAAATGATGCTTTAATAGAAAAATATATACAGCAACATTTTGCTATTTTTTCTCCGCAAAAACAAAAAAGAAAACTTACATTTATAGGCAAAGAACTGGAAGGGGAAGCCACTTGGATTTATTTAGAATTGCCCGATTGCGTATTGATAAACGGAGAATTTCCAGCAGGAAATTTTATGTTTAATAACATTTTGACCGATTTTTTTGCCGACCAGACAAATTTGATAAACTTCAAGGTAAATTCTTCAAAAAAAACATTTATTTTTAACAATAAAAAAACTTCCTCCGAAATTACTTTTTGAAATATAAAAACAGTATGCTTGCATAACAACATGAATATACTACCTTTGTTAGCTAAAAATACCCCTAAGTTCCTAGACTATAAATTGAAATGAGAAAAGAAAAAACAATTGATTTTCATATAAAATGGGCATGGCACGCCATCACAAAACTATATAATTCTTACTCGGCACAGTATGATATTACGATGGCAATTGGCTATGTTTTGCTAAATATTGATAGTGAAAATGGCACGCCAGCCACCAAAATTGGTCCATCAATTGGCATGGAACCTCGCAGTTTAACTCGCACCCTAAAAACATTGGAAGAAAAAGGTTGGATTCGTAGAGAAACGGATTTAATTGACAAACGTTTTGTGAAAGTTTTTTTGACCGAAGAAGGAAAAGTAAAACGCAAATTTGCCCGTGATGGTGTAATTACGTTTAATAAACACATTCAAGCCGAGATTCCTGCTGAAAAATTGGCGGTATTTTTTGATGTCCTAAAACAAATTAATACCTTAGTAGAAAACCAAAATAGCACCATTCGAGAAAATGCTAATTTGGAAGAAAGTATTTTTTAACTTTTCTATATCATTGATAATCAGTGCTTTATGAAATTATTTTATGGGTATTTTTTAGTAATTTTCTACTGCTTATTTTCATTATCTGCTAAAAGTCAAAGTGTTAATGATTTGATAATTAGCGAATTAATGGTAAATCCAAAACCTACACACGGATTGCCAGAAAAAGAATATCTAGAAATTTATAACCGCACCAATCAACCTATTTCGCTTGATAAATGGGTTTTACAAATCAATACAATTTCACGAACCTTGCCAAATATCAATATTCTTCCCAAAGAATATGCTATCATTTGTGCCAAAGTTGATGAAAATTCATTCTCCGAATTTGGAAAAGTTATCTCATTAAGTGCCATTGCTTTAACCAATACAGGGGCAACTGTTTTATTAAAAGATGCAAAAAATCGTATAATTTCTTCGGTCATTTATACCGATAAATGGTACAATTCTACTAGAAATGCGGGCTATTCCTTAGAGATGATTGACACAAATTATCCGTGCGTGGAAGAAGAAAATTGGACTTCGTCCGAAGCCAAAGAAGGTGGAACTCCTGCCAAAGAAAATTCCGTAAAAGCCAATAAGCCAGATATTATTTCGCCAAGTTTGTTGCGGTATGAAGTTGTAAATTCGACAACAATTAAAGTCATTTTTTCAGAAAAACTAGATACTCTTTCTGCTCTCAATCGTGGAAATTATTTTTTTGATAAAGGGTTGATTATCAATAAAGTAACGCTTGAAAATCCGCAAAATAAAAATGCAAATTTATTCTTTTCTCCTGCTCTTCAAGATAATAATCTTTATAATTTAACCGTCAAAAATATAGCCGATTGTTCGGGAAATATTTTGAAAGAAAGTCAATTATTGATAGGCAATTTAAAGCCTGCCGATTCGAGCGATGTACTTATAAATGAGGTACTTTTTAACCCACGCACAAGCGGCAAAGATTTTGTAGAAATTTATAATAAAAGCGATAAATTACTTTCCCTAAAAGATTGGTCATTAGCTAATATCGACAAAGATGGAAAAATTGCGAACATCAAAAAAATTACGGCAACTAATTTTATTTTAATGCCAAAACAATTTTTAGTTTTAAGCGAAAGCACTAAAATAATTAAAAGTGAATATGCCGAAACCATAGCCGAAAACTTTTTAGAAATGCCCAATTTGCCCAATTTTAATGATGACGAAGGCACGGTAATTTTATTGAACGATAAAAGCAAAATCTTTGACCGCCTAGATTATTCTGCTAAATGGCATTCGCCTTTATTGAATGAAGTTTCGGGCGTTTCCTTAGAAAGAAAAAGTTTTTATTTGCCTACCAACGAAGCAACTAATTGGCAATCGGCGGCATTATCGGTGGGTTATGCCACGCCAAGTTATGCCAATTCGCAGGGAATTAATGAACCTATCAAAGGCGAAGAAGGTTTCACGATTTTGCCAGAAATATTCACGCCCGATGGCGATGGACAAGATGAAATAGTTAATTTGAATTATAAATTTTCATCGGCAGGCAATTATGCAAGCATTATTATTTTTGATATTAATGGAAGAAAAATTAAGCAATTAGCTGATAATCAACTACTTGGAACAAATGGAAGTATAACTTGGGACGGCACAGATGGCGGTTCACAAAAAATGCCCGTAGGATATTATATTTTTTTGATAGAAGTTTTTAATCCTGACGGAGCTACTAAAACTTATAAAGAAAAGGTTGTGCTTGGTAGTAGATATTGATAAACTAAGCGGGCAAAACACCATCAACTTTCAAGAAATCAATAAATGTAAAATTTGCTTCCGTTATGCTATCTGGCATAAAAATAAAAGGCTTATCAAAAAGTTGTTTTTTGGTGGTTTCGCTCGAAGATGGAGCGTAATAACTTACCCAATATTCATTTGTTAAATGAAAAACTTGCTCATCAATTAGCTCAATAGTGATAGAACTATGAGCATCTACTTGTTCAAAAGAATGGCGAAGCGTTGAAGTTGTTATTTTTTCGCCATTATTTTCGCCATAACCACGAGAAGCGATTAACACATTTTTTAAGGGAAAATTATTTTGATTTATCAAGCAAACAGCCCATTCGTTGGGGTCAATATTTTTGCGAATAACGGCTACTTGTACGCCTTCAATGGTTGGGAAAGTAATATCTTGTTTCATGGTTTTTTAAAATCTTGTAAATTTACCCAATTTTGCTATATTTGACGAATTTTAATCTCAAATTTCTGCTAATAATTCTTTTTTAATGAGCCTAAATACTTCTTTAATTTGTCCGCCAGCACTCAAAAAAGGCGATACCGTTGCCATTATTGCCATGGCTAGTAAGCTAAATCCTGACGATATTTTGCCTGCCATTGCACTCCTAGAAAATGATTGGGGCTTAAAAGTACTTGTTGGTGAATCGGTAAAAGCAACTTATTTTAACTTTGCAGGAAACGACGAACTTCGTTTAAAAAATTTTCAAGAAAATATTGATAATCAGGAAGTTAAAGCAATTTTTTCGGCTCGTGGCGGGTATGGAACTTCTCGAATAATTGATAAAGTTGATTTCTCGAAATTTAAAGAAAACCCGAAATGGGTGATTGGTTTTTCGGATATTACGGAGGCATTATGCAAAATTCAAGCCTTGGGTTTTCAGTCGTTGCACGGAGCAATGCCCAAAAGTTTTATGCGAGATACGTATTCATTAAGCACCTTAAAAATCTTTATTCGGCGAAAATCGAGGAGAGCTTATGTAGCTATGCCGAATGAGTTAAATCGTGTTGGAGAAGCAAGCGGAGAGAGGTAATTACAGGCGGAAATTTGTGTATGCTCACGCACGTAATTGGCACAAGTTCGGATATTGATACGGACGGAAAAATATTATTTATCGAAGATATTGGCGAATATTTTTATACCCTCGATAGAATGATGATGCACCTAAAACGAGCAGGAAAATTAACCAATTTAAAAGGCTTAATTGTAGGCACATTTTCATCGCTAAAAACAAATGATGAGCCTTTTGGAAAAACCGTTAATGAAATTATTGCCAGCCATGTAGAAGAGTATAACTTTCCTACCTGTTTCGATTTTCCGATAGGGCATGAAGATTTAAATTGGGCTGTTCCTTGTGGTAGAATGGCTACGTTAAAGGTTAGTAATGAGGAAGTTAGGTTGATTTTTGCTGATGAAATTATTGCTTGAAAATTGATTTTTTATGGTGTAGCGACGCAAAATTTTGTGTTGCTACACCTAAAATACTTGCTTAAATTACAACTTAGCCCCTTTATTTCTCAAATACATATCCACCAAAACCAATGCCGCCATAGCCTCTACAATAGGCACGGCACGAGGCAATACACAAGGGTCGTGTCGCCCTTTGCCTGACACAATGGCAGCGTTTCCATGAATATCCACACTTTCTTGGTCTTGCATAATGGTAGCTACGGGCTTAAAAGCTACTTTAAAATATATATCTTCGCCATTAGAAATGCCGCCTTGAACTCCACCCGAATGATTGGTTTTTGTACGCACTTTTCCCGAATCATCTTTGTAAAATTCGTCGTTATGTTGCGAACCTAATAGCTCAACACCTGCAAAACCACTGCCATATTCAAAACCTTTTACGGCATTAATGCCTAGCATGGCTTTGCCTAATTCGGCATGGAGTTTATCAAAAACTGGCTCGCCCCAACCAACTGGAACGCCTTTTATAACACACGTAATTACGCCCCCAATAGAGTCGCCATTTTTACGAATATCATCAATATAATCGAACATGGTTTGAGCCATTATTGGGTCGGGGCAACGCACGGCATTGTCTTCGGTTTTTGATAAATCTAGCTCATAATATTCTTTATCCAATTTCAATTTCCCTACCTGCGAAACATACGATAATACGCTGATATTCATGGAGTTAAGTATCATTTTTGCTAATGCACCAGCAGCCACACGAGCAGCAGTTTCACGAGCCGAACTCCGCCCGCCGCCACGATAATCACGCATGCCATATTTTTCTTGGTAAGTAAAATCGGCATGAGAAGGGCGATATTTTTCGGCAATATGTCCGTAATCTTTCGAGCGTTGGTCTTCGTTATGAATAACCAAAGCAATGGGCGTACCCGTAGTTTTGCCCTCAAAAACCCCTGATAAAACTTGAAACTCGTCCGCCTCTTTTCGTTGTGTTGTAATGCGTGATTGCCCAGGTTTTCGCCTATCTAGTTCATTTTGAACAAATGTTTCATCAAAATTTACTCCTGCTGGACAACCGTCAATTACAACCCCAATGGCTTTTCCATGCGATTCTCCAAAGGTTGAAATCTTAAATATTTTTCCGTAAGTGCTGCTCATTTCTTATAATTAGGAATCAGGAATTAGGATTTTTTTTATTCATAACTCCTTTTTTATGATATTTTAAAAATTATTTTTCTTGCGATAATCAAACAAAAACAACGTGCCAATGAACATCACAATAATTAAAAAATTTATGGCATTTTTAGTGATTTCTCGGTAATTTGTTTCAATTTCGGAGGTATTAATTTTATCAATTCCCTTATAAATATCGTCCGAATGTTCCTCTATTTTTGTTTGAATTGTTGTGCCGCTAATATGAAGTTTTAGCGTCGATTTTAAGGTGTCGTATTTTTCTTTTTTAGTATTAAAAAACACCCAATAAAAATACCTGTCCAACAATTTTTCGCCTGCTTCTTTGGGAACAATATGGTAAGCAAACGTTTTTTCTCCGTTAGCTTTTCCTTCTATTTTGCTCGTTTTAATGGTTGGCGGATAAAAATCAAAATAGCTATCATTCAAAATGGTAGGCATATTTACGGTAGCAAAATTTCCTTCTCCTGCAATCCTAAAAGTATAAGTAAAACTTTTGCCTGTTTGAATATTTTTTGTGTCAAGTTTCTCATAAAGCGAAAAATCCCCTGCTACAACTTTATTCTTCAAAGGGTGTTCGGGTAATGATAACGGCTTGATAGTTAAGGCATTAGAGGTAAAGTTGATTACTTCTTTTTGGTTGTTATTTTTTATTTTCAGCATTTTCCATGTTAGCACAGGAAAGTTTATTGCCTTGTTATTAAGCGGATAATAAACGGCTTCAAAGAGTTTATAAAAGGCATAAGGGCGGTTATTTTCAGTAACATCAACGGGCTTTAAATCCGTAATTTGCAAGCGTTCTATCAAGCAATCGGCTGATTGAATTTGTTTTGCCATTGTTTCAATTTCATCATTTTCTGGAAAATCCATGGCAACGGTATTGTCTTTTGCCACATAAAAACCAATGATAATTTTTACGCCTTCGCCTACATAAGTTTTTTCTTTATCAACTTTTAACGACAAAAAAGCATCTAATTTTTGATTACTTGGCTTTGCATTTTTCAGGTCAACTTCTTCCACATTATCCTCTTTTACCGCAATTGTTTCACCTTCTACGGGAATTGCTTCGCCATTAATTGTCAGTTGAAAAGGTTTAATTTTATATGTTCCTCCTTGTATAATGGTATAATTTTGGGTAATTGTATGGGTAGCAATTTTTTGAGAATTTATCGAATGAGCCGTTGAACTACTGCCTTTTAAAAATCCTTTAATAATTGGAAACCCTTTAATTTCCCATTTATCGGCATTTTTGATAATTACTTTTATCGAAAAGCCATTTTCTAAGGAAATATTTTTTTTGCTTAATTCAACCTTTACTTCTTGTTGCCCAAACACAAAAATTGGGAACAAAAAGCAACCTATAAAAAGGATAATATGTAGTTTTTTGAAAATCAATCTCTGATACCAATTTCTTCGGCTTCGGATTTTAGTTTTGCTTTGTTAATCGGCACAACGCCTACCGATTCGCACACCAAACCGCCACCTAAATTAGATAATTCTGCAATTGTTTTTGAAGGCAAATGCAACGCCAAACATAAGGCGGCAATGCTTACCACCGTATCGCCAGCTCCTGAAACATCTGAAATCTGTCGAATATGGGCAGGCAAATGATGCGTTTTTTCGTTAAAATCAATATAAACGCCTAATTCTGAAAGTGTTAATAACATTCCGCCAACGCCTAAGGTTGTTTTGGCATTTGCTACAACTTCCTGCATTTGCGAAAAATTATGGGCATTAAAATCAATTTTCAAGCCTTCTTTTAATTCTTTCAAATTTGGTTTGAATAAATCTACGCCGCTATAATGCAAAAAATTTCGCTTTTTGGGATCCACAATCGTAGGAATATTTTTTTCTTTTGCAAAAGCAATAATTGCTTCAATGCTATTTTTGCCCAAAACGCCTTTATCGTAATCTTCAAAAATAATTACATCGCACGATTCGCCTAATTGTTTTACTTTTTCTACCAATAAATTACTTTCTTCCTCATTAATTTGAGAATCCATCTCCGAATCAATCCGCACAACGTGTTGAGAGCCAGCCATGATTCGTTCTTTTACGGTAGTAATACGGGTTTTGCTTTGAATAATTCCTTCGGCGGGCAATTTATTATTGGTCAATAATGCTAATAAATCATTGCCTTGGCTGTCATCGCCAACCACCGAGCATAAAATGGGGGTTGCTCCCAAAGCCTGAATATTTAACGCCA
Source organism: Lepidostoma basale (assembly GCA_022606425.2). NCBI lineage: Eukaryota > Metazoa > Arthropoda > Insecta > Trichoptera > Lepidostomatidae > Lepidostoma > Lepidostoma basale. Next base: position 32,718 of record JAHDVF020000791.1, on the reverse strand, counting down.
CATTTCCTGCACCGCCAAGCCGTTGCTCACGTTTATGAACATTTACCACAGGCACAGGAGCTTCGGGCGAAATACGCTCAACTTTGCCAAAAATATAAGAATCAATCATTACATCGCCAATGATAAGTACTCGTTGGCGGTTGAAAGTAGTAAAAATTTCGTTAATCGACATGAAAATAAAAAAATATTAGAACAACAAAGTTAGTAAAATATACCTTTATTTCTATATTTTGAATGAACAAGACCTTATATTTGAAAAAAATATTAAATTAACCATGAATTCTTTAACGCAATTACAAGCACAATTACAACAAGTTGCCGACCTTGATAAAACAAAAGTTTTTCAACGATTTTTCAAAACTGGGAAAGGGCAGTATGGCGAAGGCGATATTTTTATAGGCATTAGTACGCCTCAACAGCGTGAAATTAGTAAAGAATTTAAGGAATTATCGTTGCTTGATATTCAGGAAATGTTGAATAGCAAAATTCATGAATATCGAATGACGGCTTTACTGATTTTGGTTGAGCAATTTAAGCGTGCTAAAAAGTTAAACCCTGAAAAATGTGGGGAAATTTATCATTTTTACCTAAAAAACACAGCAAATATTAATAATTGGGATTTGGTCGATTGTTCGTGCCGAGATATTGTTGGAGCATATTTGTTCGATAAAGACCGCAGCGATTTATATGATTTAGCTCAAAAAAATCATCTTTGGAGTCAAAGAATTGCGATGGTTTCGACATGGTATTTTATTCGAGAAAAACAATTAAAAGATACTTTTCAACTGGCTGAATTATTTTTAACACATAAACACGATTTGATGCATAAAGCCGTAGGTTGGATGTTGAGAGAAGCGTGGAAAAGAGATTATTTAGCCGTAGAGGAATTTTTAGATGAAAATGCCACAAAAATGCCAAGAACGGCTCTTCGATATGCCATCGAAAAAATGGAAGAACCCAAAAGAAAACATTATTTGAATTTTAAATAGACGTAGGAACACGCCGTGGCGTGTTCTCATATTCTACAATATCAGATTTATTAAATTATCAAAATCGTATTTTTCTTCTAACAATTGAATAGCTTTTTGGCTACGTTGCCCACTTTGGCAATGAATAATTACTTTTTTTGTTCGTGAAATTTCGGAAATATTTTTCTCTAAATCGGCTAATGAAATTAATTTTCCACCCAAATTTTTGATGTCATATTCCCATTTTTCACGCACATCAATAAGCTGATAATTCTCAAAAAAATTTGGCTCATTTTGTAATGCCATTAATTCTTGAAGCGTAATTTCTTGCTTATTATTTCCTTTTTTTATGCCACAAAATTGCTCATAATCAATCAGTTGAGTAATGGGAATATTATTAGGTTGTTTTGGTATTTTTACCATTCTGGTTTGCATCGAAAGGGCATCAAACAAAAATAATTTTCCTGCCAAAATTTCGCCAATTTCTGTAATAATTTTTATTGCTTCCGTTGCCTGAATTGAGCCAATAATGCCTGGCAAAACACCAAAAACGCCACTTTCGGCACAATTTGGTGCCATTTTTGGTAGGGGAGGCACAGGAAATAAATCTCGATAAGTAGCACAATTTTTATAATTAAAAACCGCAACTTGCCCTTCAAAACGATAAATTGCCCCATAAATAAACGGTTTATTTAATAGTACACAAGCATCATTTACGAGGTAGCGTGTTGGAAAATTATCGGTTGCATCAATAATTAAATCATACTTTTTAAAAATTTCTAAGGCATTTTTAGCCGAAAGTTGAAGTTGATAACGTTCTATTTTTACAAAAGGATTTAAGGCAAAAAGGCGTTTTTCAGTTTCTACTACTTTCGGTTTTTTTATGGAAGTTGTATCATAAAGAATTTGTCGTTGTAGGTTACTTTCGTCAACTTCGTCCATGTCAATAATGCCTAATGTGCCAATTCCTGCGGCGGCTAAATATAATAAAATGGGGCTTCCCAAACCACCACACCCGATAACCAAAATTTTTGCATTTTTCAATTTTTCTTGTCCTTTAATACCTATTTCGGGCATCAATAATTGGCGGTTATAGCGATTAAGTTCTTGGTTTGATAAAGGCATTTTTAGGGAAAAATAAGTATTTTATTTAACAAAAATAAGGAAAAATTGACTTTTTTGTACCACTTATTTGCTTATATAAAATAGTTTTAGCGTATAAATACTTGCTTTTGACGTATTAATACTTAAAAAAAGAAAAAATAATTTCTTTTTTAATAAACAAGTATTCAATAAAATACTTAAATTGCATTCAGATTTACGATTTGAGAAATCTAAACAAATACTAACCACTATCATTAGTATTGTTTTGGGGAATGGGGAAACCCTTCGCTAAATTTTCATTAACTGATAAATTCAGCGAACAAATATGCCTAACCAATTTGGTTAGGCATTATTTTTGTCAAGTAATTCAACCTAACAAAATTAGCCATGAATATTTTAGTAATTGGAGCAACAGGAATGCTTGGAAAACCTGTTACAAATGCCCTCATAAATGCAGGTTTTGCTGTAACAATTATGGCAAGAAATATTCATTTTGCCAGATACGAATTTCCAAAAGCCAACATAATACAAGGCGATTTGGAAGACGAAAAAAGCATCAGAGAAGCCCTAGAAAACCAAGACGCAATTTATCTGAATTTATCCGTAGCACAAGCCGAAGAAGAAGAAGATTTTCATACGGAAAAAGAAGGCATAAAAAATTTATTGATAATTGCTAAACAATTGAAAATCAAGCGAATAGCTTATCTTTCTTCGCTAATAATGAATTATCAAGGCATGAATAAATTTGATTGGTGGGTGTTTAAAATCAAGAAGCAAGCAATTCAGCAAATCAAAAAATCGGGCATTCCTGCTACTATTTTTTACCCTTCTACGTTCATGGAAAGCATCGTTTTTCAATCTCGAAAAGGAATGTTTATTACCTTGGTTGGCAACTCAAAATATCCTATGTACTATATTGCGGGCGAAGATTTTGCGAACCAAGTTGTAAAATCTTTTCAGCTTTTGGGCAATGAAAATCGAGAATATATTATACAAGGTAATACGGCTTTTACGCAAGAAGAAGCGGCAAGGATTTTTGTAAAAAACCATAAAAAAGACACGCTTTTTACCGTGAAAATGCCTTTAAAAATATTTAAATTTATGGGTAAATTTTCGCAGGAAATGAATTTTGGGTATCATATTATGGAGGCGTTAAATAATTATCCCGAAAAATTTGATGCCACAAAAACGTGGAACGAACTCGGAAAACCGACCATCAGCTTAGAAGAATTTGCAAAAAATATTGACATTAGCGAATATTAAACACTTTAAATAAGGCTATGAATTTGCTTGATGCTTCGCTAAAAAAAAATCTACGAAAAACGTTTTTAGCCAAACGAAAATTATTGTCTGATGATGAATTAGTAGAAAAAAATCAAGCTGTTTTTCAAGAATTTTGCTCTAATTTCGCCTTCATTTCTTATCAAAATATTCATGTTTTTTTGCCCATAAAATCGCAAAAAGAAATTAATACTTGGTTGATTATCAATTACTTAAAACAAAATTTTTCTTCTAAAAATATCATCATTCCACGAGTAAATAATGATGGAACGATGAGCAATTTTATATTAAACGAAACAACAAAATTGCAAGAAAATAAATGGAAAATTTTAGAACCAATTGCTGATAATAACCTTAAAAAAATAGAAAACAAAACGATTGATTTGGTTATTTTACCGCTTTTGATTTTTGATAAAAAAGGAAATCGGGTGGGCTATGGCAAAGGTTTTTATGATAAATTTTTGGCAACTTGCCGAGCCGATGTGATAAAAGTTGGGCTTTCATTTTTTGAACCCATCGAAGCCATTGAAGATGTAAACGAATTTGATATAAAACTAGACTTTTGTATTACTCCCACCGCCATTTGGCAATTTAATTCATAATTTAGCTGCTATAATTTCTCAATAAAGTACAATTTTGCTACCTTTATTTTTATTCATCTCAACCGAAAAACTATGCAAACTCATTACCGTGCCTGCAACCTTTGCGAGGCTATTTGTGGACTTGAAATAAAGGTAGAAAATGGCAAAGTGCTATCTATTGCTGGCGATAAAAATGACCCTTTAAGTCGTGGGCATATTTGTCCAAAAGCCGTTGCGTTGAAAGATATTTATGAAGACCCAAATCGCTTGAAATTTCCTATGAAACGCACAGCCGATGGCTGGCAACAACTTTCGTGGGAACAGGCTTTTGAGGAAGTTATCGAAAAACTGAAAAACATTCAAGCAAAATTTGGCAATGATGCCGTAGGCGTTTATCAAGGAAATCCTTCGATTCATAATTCGGGAACATTTATGACTGCTCCACTTTTTGTGAAATCCTTGAAAACCAAAAATGTTTTTTCGGCAACTTCTGCCGACCAATTGCCGCACCATTTTACGGCTTGGCAACTTTTTGGACACCCCATGTTATTGCCAATTCCTGATATTGATAATACCGATTTTATGTTGATTATTGGCGGAAATCCGATTGCGTCAAATGGTAGCATGATGACCGTGCCAGATGTAGAACATCGCCTAAAAGCTATTCAGAAACGAGGTGGAAAAGTGGTAGTAATTGACCCACGTTTTACCGAAACTGCCGCCAAAGCTGATAAACATTTTTTCATAAAACCGAATAATGATGTATTTTTATTATTAGCAATGATAAACGTTTTATTTGCTAAAAACCTAGTAAAGTTAGGTAAAAATAGCGACTTTATTGATAATTTAGCCATTATTGAAGAAATTTCTAAGGAATACTCGCCCGAAAAAGTAGAAAAATTAACAGGTATTTCGGCTAATGAAATTAAACAATTAACACTCGATTTTGCTAAGGCAGATTCTGCCGTTTGTTATGGTAGAGTAGGGGTTTCTACGCAAGTCTTTGGCACATTGAGCCTTTGGTTGATTCATGTAATTAATATTATTACAGGCAATTTAGACAAAAAAGGTGGCATACTATTTACTGCTCCTGCCATTGATTTTTTGGCACGAGCAAAACCAAGTGAAAATCGTTTTAATCGTTGGCAAAGTAGCGTACGAAATTTGCCAGAATTTTCGGGCGAATTGCCTGTGGCAACTTTGGCGGAAGAAATTTTAACCAAAGGCGATTCACAAATTAAAGCCATGCTTACGAGTTGTGGAAATCCTGTGTTATCTACGCCCAACGGCACGCAACTTGATGAAGCCTTTAAAAGTTTAGAATTGATGGTTTCGTTTGATATTTATATTAACGAAACCACACGCCACGCACATTATATTTTGCCGCCCGCCACGGGGTTAGAAGTGGCTCATTATGACATGACTTTTTTGGTGTTGGCTGTCAGAAATATTGCTCGTTATTCAGAGCCATTATTTGAGAAAGCGGAAGGTGCAAAATATGATTGGGAAATTTTTGAGGAACTTCGTCAACGAATGAATGGGGAAGAAATTAATCCAAAAAGTCCCGAAGAAAAAATTGATATGGGTTTACAATTTGGTCCTTATAAATTGACTTTGCAAGACCTAAAAGATAATCCGCACGGAATAGATTTGGGCGAAATGAAACCTTGTTTACCAAATCGTTTATTAACCATTGATAAACGCATCAATTTAGCTCCTGAAATGTTGGTAAAAGATATGGAAAGACTCGAAAAAATCTTTAAAAACACCGAAACTAGCTCCGAATTTGATTTATTATTAATAGGAAGAAGGCATTTAAGAGATAATAATTCATGGATGCACAACTCGCAACGGTTAGTAAAAGGCAATAATCGCTGTACTTTAATGGTAAATTCCGATGATGCTAAAAAATTATCGCTCGAAAATAATAGTATGGTGCAGGTTTCGTCGAGGGTTGGGAAAATAACTCTTCCTATCGAAATTACTGATGCCATGATGCAGGGCGTGGTGTGTATGCCACACGGTTATGGGCATCATCGAGCAGGCATACAACTGGATATTGCCCAGCAACACGCAGGCGTAAGTATTAATGATTTAACTGACGAACTTTATGTAGATGACCTTACAGGAACGGTCGCTTTTAATGGTGTGGCGGTAAAAATTGAGGTTTTGAACTGAAAATTGATTTTCTTAGTTTAAAAATTACCACTAAGGCACTAAGAACACTAAGAAAAAACTTGTGAAACTTAGTGTTCTTAGTGGTAAAACTAAATACAATTTAAACCGAAAAAATTTACTAATTGTCGTAGAATAAAACGACCAGTTATGCAAGCCGAACAATCCCTTTTTACCGAAGAAATAACTTATTTTACAGACGTAATTTTGCCTGTACCGTTGCCTCGCTTATTTACTTATCGAGTGCCTAGAAACTTTGTGGATAGCATCAAAATTGGGGCAAGAATTATTGTAGAATTTGGTAAAAATAGAATTGTTACGGCAGTTGTGGCAAAAATTCATACAACACCTCCCGAAAAATATCAAGCAAAATATATTTTAGAACTTCTTGATAATGAGCCACTTATAGTGCCACAGCAACTATGGCTTTTTAATTGGATTGCCGAATATTATATGTGTTCGGTGGGCGAGGTTATGAATGTTGCTGTGCCGTCGGGCTTGAAAGTTACGAGCCAATCTCGCTTGCAATTTAACCCCGATTTTGACCACCCAGAATTGCTGGAAGAAAAGGAAAAAGAGTTCATTGAAATTCTGAAAAACCACCCTTCGCTTACGTATGATGATGCGTTAAAATTTGTAGGCGAAGGCAATATTAACCATCTCATAAAATCATTGGTGGGCAAGCACGCCATTATTTTATTTGAGGAAGTTAAAGAAAAATACAAGCCAAAAATCGTTAAAAAAGTAAAATTAAAACGAGCCTACGAAGGGCAATTAGAGTTAATAAATTTATTAGAATTACTTGGAAAATCTCCGAAGCAAGAAGAAATTTTATTAGAATATTTAAAATTTGTGCCTGTTCTTCAAAAACCCGAATTGAATAAAGAAGGCATTGATAAATCGTTTTTTACACAAGGCGAAACCTCTGATTCTGCCTTAAATACGTTGATAAAAAATGGTATTTTTGAGCAGTACGAAGTAGCCGTTTCTCGTTTTTTTGATGATAATTCGGTTAGTAATGTAGTAATACAATTAACTGATTATCAGCAACTTGCGGTTGATAATATCATGAATCAGTTTCAAGAAAAAGATATTGTTTTATTGCACGGAATTACAGGAAGTGGCAAAACAGAAGTATATATTGATTTGATTCAAAAAGTACTAGAAGGCGGTTCGCAAGTGTTATATTTATTACCAGAAATTGCTTTAACCACACAAATTGTAGTACGATTAAAAAAAGTTTTTGGCGATAAAATGGGAATTTATCATTCTAAATTTTCGGATAATGAACGAGTAGAAGTTTGGCGAGGAATTTTAGAAGGAAAATATCAATTTGTGGTGGGTGTAAGGTCGGCAGTTTTTTTGCCTTTTAATAATTTAGGGCTAATAATTGTGGACGAAGAACACGAGGCATCGTATAAGCAATACGACCCCGCTCCACGTTATCATGCCAGAGATGTGGCCATTATGATTGCTCATAATCAGCAGGCAAAAGTGTTGTTGGGTTCGGCTACGCCCTCGATGGAAAGTTATTTTCAAGCCATGAATGGGCGGTACGGTTTAGTGAACTTGCATGAACGTTTTGGAGAAGCTCAATTGCCTGATATTCAGCTAGTTGATTTGAAAATTGAGCGAAAAAATAAAACCATGAAAAGCGATTTTTCGAGCGTTTTAAGCAACGGAATTATCCAAAATTTAGGCAAAAAAGAACAGACGATTCTCTTTAAAAACCGTCGTGGCTATGCTCCTTACATGAATTGTCAAGAATGTAATTGGATTGGGCAATGCGAGCAATGTGCCGTAAGTTTAACCTGCCACATGGGCAGCGGCGAATTGCGTTGCCACTACTGCGGACACAAAGAACCCATGCCAAGAGTTTGCCCAACGTGTGGCTCGGGACGCATAAAAACGGTGGGTTTTGGCACTGAAAAAATTGAAGAAGATTTGCATATTATGTTCCCAGCTGCAAGAACCTTGCGAATGGATTTAGATACTACGAGAACCAAAAATGCGTATCAAAATATTATTAGCGAATTTGAAAATGGCGATGTTGATATTTTGGTCGGCACGCAAATGATTTCTAAGGGGTTAGATTTTGATAGAGTGAGTTTAGTAGGCATTTTTGATGCCGATAGAATGATTCATTTTCCCGATTTTCGTTCGGCAGAAAAGGCGTTTCAGATGCTTACTCAAGTAAGCGGTAGGGCAGGAAGACGAGCCATAAAAGGCACGGTGCTAATTCAAACTAATAATACGCAACAAAGTATTTTGAAGAAAGTTATTGAAAATGATTACAAGGGTTTTTATGAGGAAGAAATAAGGGAACGGCAAGCGTATAATTATCCGCCATTTACAAGAGTTATTTCTTTGACAGTCAGGCACTTAGAGCAATTAAAAGCTGAAAATGCAGCCAAATTTTTAGCCGAAAAATTAGCCGAAAAATTAACAAAAAACCGAGTTTTAGGTCCCGAAAAAGCCTTGGTAGAACGAGTAAGAAACCAATATTTATTTGATATTTTAATAAAATTAGAGAAAGAAAAAATCAATTTTAAAGCCACAAAAACCTTTATCAGAGAACAAATTGAGGAGCTGCAATTGAATAAAAATTTTAAAGGAATTTCGGTGGTGATTGATGTTGATGAAGTTTGAAAAAATGTAGGAACACGCTTCGAGGCGTGTTCCTACGTTATACGTGCGTGTTCCTACGTTATACTCATAATCTACAAATTCTTTTTCTTCATTTCATCAACGGCAAAACTTGCTGCTCGTGCCGTAAGTGCCATATAAGTAAGCGAAGGATTTACACACGATGCCGAAGTCATACAAGCCCCATCGGTTACAAAAACATTTTTAACCGAATGTACCTGATTATGAGCATTTAATACCGATGTTTTAGGGTCTCTTCCCATGCGGGCTGTTCCCATTTCATGAATTGCCATGCCTAAATAAGACCCAGCATCATGCCCTTTTACATTTTTTAAGCCCGATGTTTCTAACATTTCTTTGGCATCGTTCAGCATATCTATACGCATTTTTTTCTCGTTTTCTTTCAATTCAGCATCAAAAACTACGAGAGGCATTCCCCATTTATCTTTTTCGGTTTTGTGCAAATACATACGATTTTCGTAGTAAGGCAATGTTTCTCCAAAACCGCCTAAACCCATTGTCCAATTACCTGGTTTTGTAACTTCGTTTTTATAATCTGCTCCAAAACTTAATTCGGCTACATTGCGTTGCCAGCCTTGTCGGCTTCCTCCGCCTTGGTATCCAAAACCACGCAAATAACCTCGTTTATCATTCCCAATATTCTGATAACGTGGAATATAAATTCCGTTGGCTCTACGTCCTAAATAATATTTATCCAAATCGCCTTCCCACGTACCCGATGCTCCTGTACGGAAATGATGGTCCATTAAATTATGTCCTAATTGCTCCGAATCATTGCCAAAACCATTTGGAAAACGATTAGAAGTTGAATTCAACATCAACGAAGTTGAACCTAAGGCACTGCCACAAACAAAGATAATTTTTGCAAAATATTCTCTATTTTCTAATGTAACAGCATCTACTACATGAACGCCTGTGGCACGTTGTTTTTTATCATCGTACATAATTTGCGTTACCACCGAATCGGGTCGTAAGGTTAAACGACCTGTTTTTGCAGCAGGTGGCAAGGTGCAAGATTGTGTACTAAAATATGCTCCAAACGGACAACCCAACGAGCATTTATTGCGATACTGGCAAGATGCTCGCCCAACGCCTAATTGTGCTTTTGCGGCTTCTGACAAATTGGCTACTCTACCAATAGTCATTACTCTGCCTGGGAAATTTTTTTCGATGCGTTTACGAACTTCTTTCTCTACGCAATACATTTCCATTGGCGGTAAAAATTCGCTATCGGGCAATTGTGGCAAATTTAATTTTTCGCCAGAAATTCCTACAAATTTCTCTACATACGAATACCAAGGAGCAATATCTTTATACCGTATTGGCCAATCTACGGCAATACCATCTTTAAGATTTGCTTCAAAATCTAAATCGCTTAACCGATATGTTTGGCGACCCCACATAATAGATTTTCCACCTACAATATTGGGGCGAAACCAGTCGAAACGTTTTTCTTCTTTGTATAATGAATCCGAATCGTTCATCCAATAATTAGCCGTCATTTCATTATACGGATAATCTCTTGATAACTTTGGGTGAGACTCTTTTTGCTCAATTGTTAAACGCCCATTGTATTGCGATTCCCAAGGAGCTTTCATGGCATTTTCATAGCCTGTAACGTGTTCGAGTTGCTTGCCTTTTTCGAGCATTAAAACACGTAAACCTTTTTCGGTTAATTCTTTGGCAGCCCAACCGCCTGTAACGCCCGAGCCTATAATAATGGCATCATAGGTTTGAGCTTTTATTGAATCTATATTTAAGTTTGACATTTTTGCTTAGGGTTGAATAGGTTAATTTTATAATGCCCACGTTTTTTGATTTGCCGTCATGGGCATACAGCCATTAAATTTACCAGGAATGGGCAAATATTCTAGGGCTTGTGTAGCTCCAATTTCTGAGGTAAAATAACCTGTTACAGTTAGTTCTTTCATTCGCAAGAAAAAATCTTTGTTATCAATGGTTGTTTGTTTAAGCATCTCATTTTTTTGAGCAAGGTCTAATGCCTGAAACCCTTTACCAAATTTTGTTTGGCTATCGGTATTTAATTTTGCTAATCCTGCATAAAATTTTTCTTGGTCTTCTTTTTTATAGCAATCACGCATTACACGGACTATAAATTTTTCAGCACCTGCTTGTTTTGCTCCTGGGGTATCGGTAGCTGGAATAATAATATCAGCTACATCGGCAAGGAAAGATTCTTGCTCTGGCGTAACTTTTATACTACTGCCAGTATTAATTTTTTGCCCCATAGCACCTGCCATGAGTGGGGCAGCTAATACGCCTCCCAAAAAAAAGGCGGCTCGTTGAATGGCATTTCTACGGTTCATAAGTTTAGGCTTGAATAGTTTTTGATATTTTTAGATGGCTAGCTTGCAACTATTATTAAACTAATATTTTCTTTAAATTATTAAAACTCTTCGTTAAGTTATCAATAGGCGATGGAGCTTGGTCTTGTTCCACAAAAATATGTTTCATGCCTGCAATTTTGGCACTAGCAAAAATTGGTTTAAAGTCGATATAACCTTCGCCAACTTCCACGGGGCGTTGGGTTTCTTTGTTCAAATCTTTGACATGGAAAAGCGGAAAACGCCCTGGATTTTTAGCAAATAATTCAGGAATATTTACGCCAGCTTTGGTTGCCCAAGCCAAATCTAATTCAAACTTCAAAATATCTGAACTTAGTTGAGCAACCATTATTTCAAAAGGTAATTGCCCATCAACTTTTTCAAATTCTGCTGTGTGATTATGAAAAGCAAATTGAATGCCTGCTTTTTTACACGCCTCGCCTGTTTTTCCTAATACATCAATCGAAGCCTTAATTTCGTCCATTGTTTTAAGAGGAGTACTCGAACATACTAAATACGGTACGCCACCTTCGGCTACACTATCTACAACTTCTTGGTAGTTTTCTCGAAGATTTTTCATCACAAATTTTGGCATTTGAGCTCTACGAATACTATCGGCAGCATTCATGGCAGCGGGCATTTTAAAAGGAGCTCCTGTAACATGATGCGATTTCCAAGACAAGCCCATATCTTTTAAAAGGCTTGCAAATTCTTTGGGTTTTAAGCCATAAAAACCACCTTTTACGCTATACGCCGATTCTATTTCTTTATAGCCAATTTTAGCAATTTGGGCTAATGTGCCATTCAAATCTTTGTCAATAATAGAAGTGGCGGTATAAAGTTGCACACCTACTGCGTGCATTTTTGGTTTTTCCTCAAAAAAAGCATTCGCTAATGTCGGTAAAGCCAAACCTCCAAGAGCCAATGCTCCCGAATTTTTAAGAAAATTTCTTCTGTTTAACATAAAATTGAGGTTGAATAGATGGATTTTTAGATTAAATGTATAGGGTTGAATAGATTTTATTATTTATACCGCAAGCCAAAACCAAAAGAATATAAAGGAGCTTTTGAGTCGTAAGGTACATCTTCTTTTTGGTTTCTTACCGCTTCCATACTACTTGGTAGTTCAAAAGGTAGTTTTCCTTCGGGTTTTGCTTTTCCGAAAACTATATCTAAAAGAGCTTCATCACTTGCTCCATAATTAGCAAATACGCTTTTGGCGGCAGCATTTATTTCTGGAAAAACAGCAGGTCGGTCGAGATAAATATCTATAACGGTTGGTGTTGTTTTACAAATCGTTAGAATTTCTTGTTTATCTTTTTCATTAAAATCTAAATCGCCATGATGAAACCCTCTTGCCATCGGAATATTACTATCCACAGGAGTCCAAGGCGTATTTAAGCGAACAATTGCAATATCTGCTTTCTCTGGAGAATCAACAATTGTTCCGTATAAAGCAGCTATTTCTGGTTTTATGTTTTTCACATAAATTTTAAATTTACCTTGGGTTAAAGGCAAATTTCCTTCATTTTTCAATAATGTCATTGATTTGCGTTGAACCACTTCTCCTACTTTTTTAAATGCTTCATTACCTACTAATTTTGTTGCTTTTTCCGCATCTACATAAGGATTATCGAACAAACCTAATTCAAATTTTTGACGTAAAATTCGTTTAATTGACTCATCTATTCTTTTCTCCGAAATTTTACCTTCTTTCACTAATTTTACTACTAAATCGGAGCAATTTTCTCCGCCAAATTGGTCAACGCCAGCATCAATTACTTTTTTTACACGTTCTTCTCTGCTCAATTTTTCTACGCCCCATGCACGAGCTACCCAAACTATATCTTTTCCCATAGGAGCATCTGTAATTAGCCCCCAGTCGGTGCAAACAATGCCATTGTAATGATATTTATTTCGTAATAAATCGGTTACAATTTGTTTATTAAAACCAAAGCCTACATTTTCATTTGTTTGGTCGGTAGGTACGCCATAATAAGTCATAATGGCAGCCGTTTTAGCAGCAAAAGCTGCTTCAAAAGGAATTAAATGATAGTCGAAATTTTTTCCTGGATAAACTTGTCCTTTATGAAAATCGAAGTGAGAATCAAGCCCTTCTTTTTGAGGTCCACCACCCGAAAAATGTTTGGTCATACAAGCTACACTATTTTTACCTAATTTTTCTCCCTGAAAACCTAATACATACGATTTTACCATGCGTGCAGAAAGTTTTGCATCTTCGCCAAAAGTTCCGCTTACTCTCGACCAACGAGGTTCTGTGGCAAGATCGGCCATGGGGTGCAAAGCACCTCTAATTCCTACGGCTACATATTCTTGGCGGGCAATATCTCCAAATTGTTTCATTAGTGCTTCATCGCCAATGGCGGCAAAACCTAATTGTTCTGGAAATTGTGAAAAGCCATTCGCTTGCATGGCAAAGATATTATTACTAAAATAATGGCGAGGGTCCGAATAAATAGTTACAGGAATACCTAAACGGGTGTTTTCAGCAATTTGTTGAATGGTGTTATAACCCAACGCTAATTCGTGTGGTTGAGGAGATTCCCAATAATTGAAATGAGTCATTTTTTTATTATTTATCATTTCGCTTACTGGCGGTAGCATGGCGGCGAAACCTTTTGCATCAGGTTTTTTATCAACTGTGCCATCATTATTTACAAATGTGCCATCAATAAACATCATGCCTGCTTTTTCTTCTATATTCATTTGAGAAAGCAAGTTTTTTATACGGGCTTCAATGGGTTGTTTAGGGTCTTCGTAAATATCAAGTTTGCCATTTTTATTCAAATCCCGAAATTTAGGAATTGGGTTTGTAAATGATGCTAATAAACCACCTAAAACAACTAGTGGTACTAAAAAAAATGATGACTTTATTCTTTTTCTCATAATTATTAATCGTATAATTCTATTATTGTATCATTAAGATACAATAATAAATAATATATTTAATACCACCAAATTTTTTATTACTTTTGAGGAAAAATGCGACGAAAAAGCAAAAAATATGGATTTTATAAAGTTTTTAAGTAACGGAGAAGAATTTTTACCCAATGTTTCGTTAGACTGTGTTATAATAGGTTTTCATGCCAACCAATTAAAAGTACTACTTTTAGAAGTAAGTAATACCAATTTTTATGCTCTGCCTGGTGGTTTTATAAAAAAACAGGAAGGAATAAATGAAGCCGCTCAACGAACTTTGAAACAGCGAACAGGCTTAAACAATATTTATTTAGAGCAATTTTATACATTTGGAGGTTTAGACCGTTTAAAAAATATTGAAACCCACCGCAAAATTTGGGAAGCCAATAAAATAAATCCTGATTTAGGAAAATGGCTGGATAACCGTTATATTTCTATCGGTTATTATGCGTTAGTTGATTTTTCAAAAACTATTCCTACACAAGATGCCTTTTCGGATTCCTGCAATTGGTTTGATATTGACAAAATGCCCTCTTTAATTTTTGACCACAACGATATTTTTAAGAAAGCTCTACAAACTTTGCAAGCCATGATTGATAGGCAATTAATTGAATTTAATTCTCAGAAAACGAATCATTGGGCAACAAATCTTTTGCCAGAAACGTTTACGATGAACGAATTTCAATGTTTATACGAAACCATTTTAGGACGGAAATTAGTACGAACAAATTTTCAACGAAAAATTCTTAGTTTAGAAATTTTAGAAAGAATTGAGAAAAAATTTACGGGTGCAGCCAACAAAGCTCCATATTTGTACCGTTTTAGTTAGTAAATATCCATAAAAATGGTTCGTTTTGTTATAAGTATAGTTTTTCTTAGTGGCATTTTCTTAACATCTTGCTCTGTAACGAAGCATTTGCCCCCCAACGAAAACCTTTATAAAGGGGCTGACGTAAAAATTGTAGCTAGTCCGTTGATAACAAAACAGCAAGCAACCGCTATAAAAAATGAATTAACTACCCTAATTAGACCCCTGCCCAATAGTACTCTTCTAGGATTTCCTTACCGTGTTTGGTTTTATTATTTATTTGGCGAATCTAACAAGGGAATAGGAAAATTTGTAAGAAAGCGTTTTGGCGAAGCTCCCATTTTAGCCAATAAACGCATAGTTGTAAGCAATGCCGATATTTTGAGTAGCTACCTTACTAATGAAGGGTATTTTCGTTCAACAACGAATGGTGATTTGATTGTTAAAAACCGAGATGCCACAGCTAATTATACCGTAAATCTAAAACCTCGTTATTTTATTGATAGTGTTTCTTTTGCTATTAAAGATACTTCTAGTTTTGGTAAAAATATACTGCTTTCACAAGCTACTACGCTATTAAAAAGCAATGAACCATATCGCCTGCAAACGCTTAAAGATGAACGTGAACGAATTAATAATATATTAAAACAAAAAGGATATTATCTTTTTCAGCCCGATTATGTAATTATTTCAGCCGATAGTTCAGTAGGGAATAATCGCATAAATTTATCGGTAGAAATAAAACCAACGGCTTCTCAATTGGTTAAAAAACAATATTTTATTAGAGATATTTATGTGCATTTGCCCGAACAAAAAAAAGATACCACGCAACTAAAAAATTTAATAGATAGAAATTTTTATTTACTTAATTCAAAAAATAAATTCAGAAAAAGCATTTTTTCAAATGCCATTGGGTTTCGTTCGGGTACGTTGTTTAATAGCGATGTGCAAGCTATTTCTTTATCTCGATTGCTGAATATTAATAATTTTAAGTTTGTAAACAGTCGTTTCGATTTAGTAAGTCGTTCCGATTCAGCCTTATTAAATTTACATTATTATTTAACGCCACTAAAAGCTAAATCATTCAGTACAGAAATTGGCGGAGAAAGCAAATCGAATGATTTAGCAGGAATGAAATTTAATATTACATGGCGAAATCGCAATTTTTTTCGAGGTGGCGAACAGTTTTCGATAAGTGCTAATATTTCGTATGATTGGCAATTGGGTGGTAGCAAAACCAACCAATATACGGCAGGCTATCGTTGGTACGTTAATCAAAATTTATCAATTCCACGTTTTATTGTGCCATTTATTCATGTAAATGCGTTAAAAAATCAGGCATTACCAAAAACTAATGTTGGTTTTGGCTACGAAAAATCAATTAAAAAAGACCTTTACGACCAAACTTCCATAAAAACTACGATGGGATATGCTTGGCGGCATACGTCTTCAACCGAACATATTTTAAATCCAATTTCTATTATCATTGCCAAAGTTAAGCCTGGTTATAATTTTGATAAATATCTAGCCCAAAGCGATAATCCTATTCAATTATTAAATTTATTAAACGAGCGTTTTATTCTAGGAGCAACCTACGATTTTTATTATACACCTCCTGCAAAAGGTAGTAACCAATTGTATTTTAAGGGTGGGGTAGATATGGCAGGGAATTTGGCAGGATTGCTTACAAAAAAAAGTGATGGCGAACATTTAGTTTTTGGAAATGTAATTGAGCAATATATTCGTTTTGATGCCGATATTAGGCAGTACAGAAGCGTAAGTGCCACAGGCAATATACGTTGGGCAAATCGGTTGATGATTGGTTTAGGCATTCCTTACGGAAACTCTAAGGCTTTGCCCGATTTTAAACAATTTTTTTCGGGTGGCACAAACAGTATTCGAGCTTTTAGGGCTAGAACACTCGGGCCAGGTACATATATTTCGACGGGAACAAATTATTTGCCCAATAGCGGTGATATAAAAATTGAATTAAATACGGAGCTTCGAGCAAAGTTTACACAATATATCAACGGAGCAGTTTTTGTAGATGCAGGAAATATATGGATGTATAAAAATGCTTCTTATTATGCTAATAATGATGAAGATAAACGAGCTATTTTTTCTAAAAATTTCATGAAAGAATTAGCCATTGGTACAGGGGCAGGTTTGCGTTTCGATTTTACGTATTTAATTCTCCGCCTAGATGTTGCTTTTCCTTTACATAAACCTTGGCTAGAAGAAAATAAACGATGGGTATTAAAAGATATTGATTTAGGCAGTAAATCTTGGCGAAAAGAAAACTTATTATTGAATATTGCTATTGGATACCCATTCTAAAAATCTAATTATTTTCGCCAGTCCCAAGCCACTACAATCCACGTTTCATCTAGCGTAGCTTCGTACATTTCATAAACGGTTTGGAAGCCAACCCTAGCATGAGCCTTTACCGACCGCTGATTATTTGCTGAAATATCTGTTACACAAATTTCATATTGGTTCGATAAAATTTCTCGTAATTTATCATACATCTTATCAAATAAACCAATACCTCTATAACCAGCACCTACACAAACCTGCCCCATTACCATATAATTGTAGTTTTTTAAAGGCTTTTCTTCGTAAATAATTTTGTCAATCGAATCAAAAAGAGAGGCTAAAATGGGTACATCATCTCTAAATTTTGGCAACATTGCCAAGCAATAGCCTACTACTTTATCGTTGTCTTTGGCAATAATGCTTGGTTCGGCATCGTTCATTTTGCGAAGTACTTCAAAGGTATGTTCTACGGTTACAAAGCCTTGATTATCAATGACTTCCTGACTAATGTTTTTCTTTAAATTGGCTTGTTGCAAGGCTAAAATTCCTAGCACGTCCGCATCTGATTTTACGGTGGTTATCTCAACAGAATTCATTCAACTATGGTTTATTTTCGATGTATCAAAAGTAATAAAAACCTGTTTATTTTTAAAAAATATTCGTTTAAAAGTGTAATTTTACACAAATTTTAAGAAAACATTGGCAAATCAACAACTTCATAAGAATCTTTACAAGGCTCCTTTTTGGCAATTTAATGGACATCTTCAAACAATAATTCCGAGTATTTTTAGAAAAGTGCTTGTAAATTATCAGCGAGAAAGAATTACGTTGCCCGATACTGATTTTTTAGATTTAGATTGGTCCATTAGCACAGAAAACAACACAAAACTCGTTATAGTTACACATGGCTTAGAAGGAGATTCTACTAGGCATTATGTTACGGGAATGGTGCATAAATTTAATGAAGCAGGTTACGACGGTTTAGGCTGGAATTGTAGAAGTTGCAGTGGAGAAATTAATAAAGTAGCTCGTTTTTATCATCATGGCGATGCCGAAGATTTGCGTTTTGTGGTAGAATATGCGTTAAAAAAACAAGCGTATCAAGAAGTTATTTTAGTGGGTTTTAGCATGGGAGGAAGTTTAACTTTACGACTTTTAGGAGAAAAACCAGCCTTATTGCCAAAAGAAATAAAAGCTGCCATAACGGCATCTGTACCCTTAGATTTGCCTACTTCGGTTATCGAATTATATAAAACAGGTAAACGTTTTTATATGAACCGCTTTTTGAAAAAATTAGGCAAAAAAATTAGGCAAAAATCCGAAATGTTTCCTGAAAATAGCTTTTTGAACCACGATGGCTACGAAAAAATAAAAGATTTTCATGAATTTGATGGGCGTTATACTGCCCCATTGCATGGCTATAAAAGTGCTGATGATTTTTATAGGAAAGCTAGCGTAAAACCATTTTTAAAAAATATTCAGATTCCTGCATTAATTATTCAAGCTAAAAATGACCCTTTTCTTTCGCCAGAATGTTTAAATTTAGGCGATGCTACGATGAATAAAAATGTGCATCTTAAAATAGTAGCAGAAGGTGGCCATGTAGGCTTTATGTTGCCCAACAGCAACGAAAGTTTCGTAGAACAACAGGCAATAATATTTGCCAAAAATTACAAAAATTAACTTATATAATTGCTGATAAAATTTATACTAGTATAAGTTTTCAGCCTAATCCCTTTTTTATTTTGAAGCTCAATCTTGTTATTATACCAACTTACAATGAAATTGAAAATATCGAGGCAATCATTCGAAAGGTATTTAGCTTGCCCGAACCTTTTGATATTCTTATTGTAGATGACGGCTCGCCCGATGGCACAGGACAAAAAGTAAAAGAATTACAAAAAAATTTTTCTGATAAACTTTATTTAGAAGAACGAACAGGAAAACTAGGTTTAGGCACTGCCTATATTCATGGGTTTCGTTGGGCATTAAAAAATGGGTATCAGTACATTTTTGAAATGGACGCTGATTTTTCGCACAACCCCGATGATTTAGTAAAACTCTATAATGCGTGTGCCATAAATGGCTTTGATGTGGCTATTGGTTCTCGGTATATTAAGGGTGTAAATGTTGTAAACTGGCCCATGAGCCGAGTGCTGATGTCATACTTTGCAGGCGTATATGTTCGCTTAATTACGGGTATGAAAATTATGGATCCAACAGCAGGTTTTATCTGTTATCAACGAACTGTTTTAGAGAAGATTCCGCTAGATAAAATTACCTTTGTGGGTTATGCTTTTCAGATAGAAATGAAGTTTAATGCCTACCTTTATAAATTCAATATTAATGAAGTTCCAATTATTTTTACCGACCGCACCAAGGGCGTTTCTAAAATGTCGGGAGCAATTTTTAAAGAAGGTTTTTTTGGCGTAATCATGTTGAAAATTTGGAGCTTGTTTAAGAAGTTTTAGTATGTTCTCTCGAAACAAACATCTAAATTTATTTAAAAATCAGCCAAAGATAAAATCCATTCAAACAAACGGAAGCTAACAAATTTAACAACATCGTATTTTTAAAATTGGCTTGTTTTTCGTCCTTAAAAACTTTAAAAAACCACCAACCAAAAAATACTAAAATAGGAAAAGTAGTGATTTGCATTTTAATAAAATCAGGAATTGGCAAATAAAAGAAAAATCCTAAAAAAGCAATACTGAAAGTAAACGCCGTAAAGTAAAACGTACCTCGAATGCCTAGTAAAAGGCTTATGGTTTTATCGCCACGTTTGGCATCTTCTTCGTGTTGGTAAACTTGTGTCATGGGGTAAATTGCCCATAACATTAAGGTGCTCAATATAGCGGGGAAAATAATGTTATTTTCAAGTAGGTTATTGATAATTAAATGATTAACTGCTTGAAAGGTTAGCAAATAAGTAAATCCTCCTTGAAAAATCCCTACAATAAACCAACTCAAAATAGCATATTTTTTTAATCGAATTTTATCATTGCTATATGCTTTTGAAACTAAGCCGTAAATTAAAATTGCTAAGGCGAAGGTTTTATTAACTAGGAAAAGTCCTAAAATTATAGCCAATAAATCCATGCCCCACGATACCCAAAAGAGTTCTTTTCCTACCTTTGGAGGGTTTTCTAAACCACCAATACTGCCTTCGTCTTTGTCGTAATAACTGTTATAAGCATTCGAGGCAGGATAAATTAATAGATGCAGAATCAAAAAAATACTAATGGCAATTTCTTTATCAAGCTCTGGCGATTGGCTAATAGCAAACCAAAAAACAGGCATCAAAAACAAAGAAAAAGGTAAGCGGAGATGCAGTAGAATATCTTTAAGTTTCATAGCGAAATTGATTAGTAATTCCACGAAGATACGCTAAAAATGACAATCTATTTTAGGCAATTTTTCGTTCTTTCACTTCATCAAAAGCTGATTCGTAATTTTTATCTAAGGTATTCATTATTCTATCCCAAAAGGTAAAATATAAACCATAATTATTTTTGAAATAATGGTGGTGCATATCGTGTGCTACACAGGTATTTAGCCATTTTCCAAACCAATTTTTCTGAAAGTTTTTTGGATATAATTCCCAACCCAAATGTCCGTAAACATTATAAAAAGTCATGAAAATAAAGAAGAAAATTATTGCATAAGGGTGTAAAGGCAAGGTAAAAGCAAAAATTATGAAAATGCCCGCTTCTACAAAACCTTCTGCTGGGTGAAAAGAAAAAGATGCCCAAGGTGAAGGATTTGTTGATTTGTGATGCAGTAAATGAACAGTTTTAAATAATTTAGGGTGGTGCATCAAGCGATGCGTCCAATAAAAATAAGTATCATGAATAATCAATGTTAGAGGAAATGAAAGTATAAAATAAGCCCAACCATATTCTTCAATTTCGAAATACGTATGCGTATAAGGCAATATATACGGGTTATAAAGGCAAGCACCATTGATGCCAAAAATAATAAAAGAACTAACCGAATAGATTATCTCTCTTCGATAATCGTCATTTTTAGGGAGTTTTAGTTGAATTTTTTTATAGAAAATCTTGTCTTTTAGCCATTTATAATAAACTAAAAATGCCAAACCTGCTATGAAAATATAGCGAAAAAGGTGTGTAGTGAAAACGAAAATAAACATTTCGTAGGCACTCTGTGGAAATAGCTCTTTCATTGTTTCAGTTGTTTTATGAAACAAATATACTCATAATTTAGGTATTATTATTATTTTACCACTAAGACACTAAGTTCACGTAGAAACACTTAGTGAAACTCTGTGAACTTAGTATCTTAGTGGTAAAAAAACTAAAAAAACTTAATTTAAAAACTCATAAATACCTGCAATGCCTTGCCCTCCGCCCACACAGGCAGAAACCAATCCATATTTTTTGTTTTGGCGACGCATTTCATTAATTACTTGCACCGATAAACGTCCGCCCGTAGAACCTAAGGCATGACCCAAAGCAATTGCTCCACCATTTGGATTTATTTTAGAAGCATCTAAATCTAATTCTTTAATTACGGCTAATGCTTGTGCGGCAAATGCTTCGTTTAGTTCAATTACATCAATATCATTTTTGGTTAAACCTGCTTGTTTCAACGCAATTGGAATAGCGGCTACTGGTCCAATTCCCATGATGCGTGGCTCAACACCTGCCGAAGCATACGCCATCATACGAGCAATTGGTTTTAGATTTAATTCATTAACCATTTTTTCTGACATTACAATTACAAACGCTGCTCCGTCAGATGTTTGTGATGAATTTCCTGCCGTAATACTACCACCTGCTGCAAAAACTGGTTTTAATTTGTTTAATGCTTCAATGGTAGTAGCTGCACGAGGACCTTCGTCTTTGGTTACTACATATTCTTTATTTTTTTTCTTGCCCGAATTTTCGTCGAAATAAGTTTCTTTTACGGTAATAGGCACAATTTCTCCGTCAAATTTTCCTGCTGCTTGTGCGGCAAGGGCTTTCATGTGTGAGTTATAAGAAAAAATATCTTGGTCTTCTCGGCTAATGCCAAATTGCTGAGCCACTTGTTCGGCTGTTAAGCCCATTCCGATATAATAATCGGGGTTATTTTGAGCTAAACCATAATTTAAGGCTAATTTCCAGCCCGTTGTAGGTACCATCGACATAGATTCTGTGCCACCTGCTACGATACAATCTGCCATGCCTGCACTAATTTTTGCGGCAGCCATCGCAATGGTTTCTACGCCCGACCCGCAATAACGGTTTACTGTTACGCCTGGAACAGTTTTGCCTAAGGCTAATAAGGAAATATAACGAGCCATTTGCATACCTTGTTCGGCTTCTGGCACGGCATTTCCTACAATAAGGTCGTCCACACGAGCGGGGTCGAGGTTTGGCACTTGTGCCATTAAATGTTTGATTACGTCAGCCGCTAAATCATCGGGGCGAGTAAATCTAAAAACTCCTTTTGGGGCTTTACCTACTGGACTTCGGTAGCCTGCTACTATATATGCGTTCATTGGATTTTTATGTTTTTTTACCACGTAGGCACAGAGTTCACTAAGTTACACTAAGAGTTTATTCTTTGGGTAATTTTGCAAATTCTTCTGTTACTAATGAGGTAATTTGGTCTTTTAAAATTACACTATTGAAATTTATTAGTAACCCTTTTGGCTTTTGACTTAATTTTAAATAAGAAAGTAATTGAGCTTTATGAATAGGCATCAATTGCTCAACTGCTTTTAATTCGATAACAATTAAATCATTAACCAAAAGGTCTAAACGTAATTCTGTTTTTAATGCTTTACCACGATATATTAAAGGCACTTTTTGTTGAGAAGAAACTTGTAAGTCATTAATTTTCAACTCTTCAATGAAACATTCTTCATAAACAGACTCTAAAAGACCAGCCCCAAGTGCTTTATGAACCTCAATAGCACAACCAACAATGCGATAAGCAATTTGATTTACAAATTTTTGAGTAATCATATTTTCCTTAGTGTCTCTTAGTGAAACTTAGTGCCTTAGTGGTAAAAAATTAGTTACGAGGAGGCTTACCACCAGCAAGTAACCCTTGCATTCTTTCCAAAGTCTTTTTCTCTCCACAAAGTGATAAAAACGCTTCACGTTCCAAATCCAACAAATATTGTTCCGTAACATTTTGTGCATAACTCAAATCGCCACCACAAATTACGTAGGCTAATTTATCGGCAATTTTGGCATCGTGTTCGGTAATATATTTTGCCATTTGCATACTTTTGATACCTGCTTTAAACATCGCAATGCCTGTTTTGCCTTGTGCTTTTATGTCATTGCGTTGTTTTGGTTGCGTATAGCCATCTTGTGCCATTTTTATAGCTTCTTCTTTTGCTTCGGCTATTAATCTGCTACGATTCATCACAATTCTATCTTTTCCTGCTTGCAAATAATTCATATCAAAGGCTTCTTGTGCCGATGTTGAAACTTTTGCTTGGGCAATATTCATAAACGCTGTTTGAAGAATATTTAATTCTGGGTCGCCAGTTTGGTATAAATCAGAACAACGCAATGCCATTTCTTTTGTACCGCCACCTGCTGGAATTAAACCTACGCCTAACTCTACCAAGCCCATATACGTTTCAGCGTGCGTTACCACTTTATCGGCATGAAGATTTATCTCGCAACCGCCACCCAACGCCAAACTATGTGCTGCCGTAATTACAGGAATTGAAGAATACCTAGCACGCATCATCGTTTTTTGGAATTGGTCGATAACCATGTTGATTTCGTCAAATTCTTGCTCAACGGCAAACATGAATAGCATTGCCAAATTTGCACCTGCCGAGAACGCTTGTGTCGAATCATTGCCAATTACTAAGCCTCTAAAATCTTTTTCGGCAGTAGAAATTCCTTTTTGAATGCCCTCAATAACTTCTGCACCAAGGGTATTCATTTTTGATTGAAACTCTAAGCCTGCAATGCCATCGCCCAAATCATAAAGCGATGCTCCTGCATTTTTCCAAATAACATTTGTTTTACGAATATTATCTAAGATAATAAACGATTCTGTTCCTGGAATTACTTTATAGCTTTTTGTAGGAATATCATAATATTTGCGTTTTCCTGCTTCTATTTTGTAGAACGATTCATTGCCAGCTTCAAGCATTTCATACACCCAAGCGGCAGGTTTTTGGTTTAAATCTTCCATGATTTTCAACATTGGTTTTACACCAACGGCGTCCCATGTTTCAAATAAACCCATTTCCCAACCAAATCCTGCACAAATGGCGGCATCAATTCTATATAATTCATCAGAAATTTCTGGAATTCTGTTCGTTGCATAACGGAAAGAATCGGCAAACGTTTTTCTGTAAAATTCTGCTGCTTTATCTTTTCCAGCTAATAAAACCGAGAAACGACTTTTTAAATCGTCAATACTTTTAGTAGCTTCAAGCGTAGCAAATTTTACTTTTTCAGAAGGTTTGTATTCTAATGATTTTAAATCGAGGGCTAAAATTTGTGTTTTGCCTTTGTCGTCTTTTGTTTTCTTATAAAAACCTTGACCAGTTTTATCGCCCAACCATTTATTTTCGATAAGTTTAGCCATTACGGGCGGTAAATCAAAAGCGGCTTTTGATTCATCATTTTCTAACACTTTCGATAAATTATTGCAAACATTTACAGTAGTATCTAAACCAACTACGTCAGACAAACGGAAAGTTCCTGATTTAGGGCGACCAACCACGGTGCTAGTTAATTTATCAACTTCTTCGATGCTTAAACCCATTTCCTCTGCCGTTCTGATGGTTTGCACCATGGCATAAATACCTAAACGATTGGCAATAAAAGCAGGTGTATCTTTACATAAAACGGTGGTTTTTCCTAAAAATAAATCGCCGTAATACATCAAGAAATCTACAATAGCGGGGTCAGTTTTTGGGGTTGGAATAACCTCAAATAAACGCAAATAGCGTGGAGGATTAAAAAAGTGCGTACCGCAGAAATGTTTTTGAAAATCTTCGCTACGTCCTTCTGCCATTAAATGAATTGGAATGCCAGACGTATTTGAGGTAACTAATGTACCTGCTTTGCGGAATTGTTCTACTTTTTCGTAGATAATTTTTTTAATATCTAAACGCTCTACAACTACTTCGATAATCCAGTCGTATGTAGCAATTTTAGCCATATCATCATCAAAGTTGCCTAATTTTACACGGCTCAATGATTTTTGACTAAAAATTGGCGACGGACTAGCTTTTACAGCCGCTTGGAAAAGTTCATTTACCACTCTGTTTCTTACGGCAGGGTGGGTGGTGTCTAATCCTTTGGCTTTTTCGGCATCGTTTGGCTCTTTCGGAACCATGTCAAGAAGTAGAACTTCTACTCCAATGTTGGCGAAATGCAAGGCAATACGGCTACCCATAATACCTGCTCCCAAAACAACTACTTTTTTGATACTACGATTCATAACTCTTAGCCCCCCAACCCCCGAAGGGGGAGTTTTTTAAAGGTTGAAACTATTATTTCGCTCCCCCTTCGGGGGTTGGGGGGCTTTTTTCTGACAAATATAAGTGAAAGAAATTGTTATGCAAGCATACTATTATTATTTTTTTAGAAACCTTTTGAAGAGAAAATTTTGGGTAAGGATATTTATTAAATTCTCCGTAACTTTGCGATTTAACTTTTAGCCGATTTTATGAGTAATTATCGCTCCGATATAGATGGTCTTAGAGCCATTGCTGTACTAGCAGTTGTGTTTTTTCATTTTCAAGTTCCTTATTTTACAGGCGGTTTTGTAGGCGTTGATATTTTCTTTGTTATTTCTGGGTATCTTATTAGTGGTATTATTTTTAAGGATTTAGCAAATAATAAATTTTCGTTCATCAATTTTTATAAACGTCGAATTCTTCGAATTTTTCCTGCATTATTTACAGTTTTGCTAACTTCTTTGCTAGCAGCATTATTTTTATACGATTACAGAACCTTAGTAATTCTTGCCAAAACAGTTGTTTCGACACTTGTGTTTGCGTCAAATTTTTATTTTTTAAAGAATGTTGGTTATTTTGATACACCATCACAACAGAATACCCTTTTGCATACATGGTCGTTGTCGGTAGAGGAGCAATTTTATATGTTATTTCCTTTGCTTATCTTTTTCCTTTATACATATCAAAAGAAAAATATCAACTATTATGTTATTTTTACGATAATTGCTTCATTCATTTTTTGTTTTTTAGCTAGTAAAGGTCATATTTCCTTTGCTTTTTATATGCTGCCTACACGAGCTTGGGAGTTTTTGATAGGCACATTATTAGCTCTTCATTTTTTTTCTGTTATAACATCAAAACGTATAGCGTCTATTATTTCAGGGCTAGGTTTGATGCTTATTTTAGGAGGTATTTTTTTGTTTTCATCAACTACCCTATATCCAAGTTATAATGCGTTATTTCCTGTGTTAGGAACAGCGTTTATTATTTATAGCGGAGAAAATTATTCCCAAGCCATTGGTAATAAATTTCTGAGTAATCCAGTATTTTTATTTATTGGTAAAATATCGTATTCGTTGTATTTGTGGCATTGGGTTTTATTTGTGTTTTATACCTATATTTTTATTACGTTTGCTAAAACTGATAGTTTTATACTTTTTGTAGTGGCTCTTGTTTTATCAATACTATCTTGGCGTTTTGTTGAACAGCCTTTTCGGCATTTAAAACCAACGAATAAAAAAGTATTTGCAACAGCATTTTTGGCTAGTGCAGTATTAATTTTAGGTAGTTTTGTGATGGTTAAAATTAATGGATTTCCTGCAAGATTTACGGAAAATAAACTATTATTAGCAACCGAAAAAGACCCTATTTGGGACAGGCTAGTAGAACAAGAAAAAAATATCATAACTCACCCAGATACGGCTACAATTCCAGTACTATTAGGTAATAAAACCCAAGTAGCAAAACTTATTCTTTGGGGCGATTCCCATGCTACGGCACTAGCTGGTGGGCTAGATAGTTTGGCAAAAAATAGGAATAGTAGTTTTTATATAGCTCAACTTTCAGGAACTATTCCTTTGCAAAATATCGACCAACATGCAGGAGAAAATTTGCCTTCTATGGCACTTATTAGTAAAAGAGTTTTAGATTTTATTGTGAATAATCCAGCAATAAAAACAGTAGTTTTAGCAGGACGATGGAGTTTTTATTTAGGGCATGGCAATCACTATGAATCAAGTCATATAATTTTATATCCTACTGATAAAACTATTAAAAATTATTCACCTTTTAACTTATTAGAAAAAGGTTTGAGAGAAACAATAACAACTTTAAAAAAGGCAAATAAAAAAGTTATTTTAGTGTCAGATGTGCCTTTATTAGAATATTTTCCTGTGAATTATGTAATAAACAATAAATTTACAGCAAAAGGCATAAATGAAATTACGCCTAAACGAGCATTTTATGATATAAATAATAAGGAAATTAACAATTTATTTAGCCAATTAAAAAATGAAAAATTAGTTGATGAAATTATACCAATTCACGAACAATTTTTTAGTAATAATAAAACAATTCTTGAAGAAAATAACCATTTATATTACCGAGATGACGACCATTTGTCGTATCAAGGGTCGCTAAAAGTTAGTCATTTATTTGCCAAGTTTTTCGATAATGATAACTAACTTCGCATAACAAAATTCTATCATCAAAAATTAACTATTGTGAGTATTCAAAATCCAGCAAGATACACCGTTACGGCGGCATTAATTTATGCCAATGGACCAATTCATATTGGGCATTTGGCAGGTTGTTATTTGCCAGCCGATATTTATGTGCGTTATTTACGTTCGTTGGGCAAAGATGTTGCCTTTATAAGTGGCACCGATGAACATGGCGTTCCGATTACCATAAAAGCCAAAAAAGAAGGCACAACGCCCCAAGCCGTAGTAGATAAATATTATGAAATCATCAAAAAATCGTTTGCCGATTTTGGGATTTCGTTTGATATTTATTCAAGAACTAGCAATAAAATTCATCACGAAACTTCGCAAGAATTCTTTACAAATTTGTATGATAAAGGCTTGTTTAACGAAGAAGTAACCGAGCAATATTTCGACGAAGTTGCCCAACAATTTCTTGCCGATAGATACATTGTAGGCACTTGCCCCGTGTGTGCCAACGAAAATGCTTACGGCGATCAGTGTGAGCGTTGCGGAAGTACGTTATCGCCAACGGAATTAAAAAATCCTCGTTCGATGTTGTCGGGTTCAAATCCTGTGATGAAAGCTACCACAAATTGGTATTTGCCTTTGGATAAAATGCAACCTGATATTGAAAAATATGTAAATTCTCACACGGAATGGAAAACGAATGTTTTTGGGCAATGTCAATCTTGGTTAAAGCAAGGTTTGCAACCACGAGCCATGACCCGAGATTTGGATTGGGGCATAAAAGTACCTTTGCCAAATACCGACGGAAAGGTTTTATATGTCTGGTTCGATGCCCCAATTGGCTATATTTCCATGACAAAAGAACTGAAAGGCGATAATTGGGAAAAATATTGGAAAGACGAAAAAACAAAATTGGTTCACTTTATTGGCAAAGATAATATTGTATTTCATTGCATAATTTTTCCTGCCATGTTGATGGGCGAAGGAAGTTTTATTTTGCCCGATAATGTGCCAGCCAACGAGTTTATGAACTTGGAAGGCGATAAAATTTCTACGTCAAGAAATTGGGCAGTTTGGTTGCATGAATATTTAGAAGAATTTCCTGAAAAACAAGATGTTTTGCGGTATTGCTTGGCAACAAATGCCCCAGAAACAAAAGATAATGATTTTACTTGGAAAGATTTTCAGACTAAAAACAACAGTGAATTAGTAGGTATTTTAGGGAATTTTGTAAACCGAACCATCGTTTTAACGCATAAATATTACGAAGGAAAAGTGCCAAATCGTGGCGAATTAACAGATTTTGACAAGGAAACCTTAGCAAATTTAGCAGAATTACCTAAAAAAATTGGCGAATCCATCGAAAATTATCGTTTCCGTGAAGCCTTAGCATTAGCCATAGATTTAGCTCGTTTGGGAAATAAATATTTAGCCGAAACCGAGCCTTGGAAAGTCGTTAAAACTGACGAAGAACGTGTAAAAACAATTATGAATATTGCCTTACAAATTACGGCAAATTTGACAATTGTTTTTGAACCATTTTTGCCATTTACGGCTAATAAAATAAATAAATTACTAAACAGCCCCCTAACCCCCGAAGGGGGAATTAAATGGCATTGGGATAATGCAGGTTCAACCGATTTACTAAAAGAGTCTCATATTATAGCTCCCCCTTCGGGGGACGGGGGGCTTTTATTCGATAAAATTGAAGATGCAACCATTGATGCCCAAGTAAAAAAATTACAAGATGCCAAAGCATTAAACGAATTAGAAAATAAAAAAATAACGGCCTTAAAACCAACGATTCAATTTGATGATTTTGCTAAAATGGATATTCGAGTAGGCACAATTTTGGAAGCAGAAAAAATGCCGAAAAGCGATAAATTATTAAAATTCTTGATTGATGACGGCATAGAAAAACGAACAATTTTAAGCGGAATCGCCAAATATTATTCGCCCGAAGAAATGATTGGTAAACAAGTTACGTTCTTGGCAAATTTAGCTCCACGAAAAATGATGGGCATAGAATCGAACGGCATGATTTTAATGGCAGAAGACCGTGACGGAAGTTTAGCCCTAATTGAACCTAATAAAATGGTTTGGAATGGGGGAGGAGTTTCGTAAATTTATAAGATGAAAAAAATCTTAAATAGCTTAATTAAACTTAGCAAATTGCCAATTGTTCAGCAAGTAAGTGAGCTGAAAAAGCAAAAAGATGCTTTTCAGCCATTATCTACGGAGCAAGAAGGAAGAATTATGCAAAAATTTCGCCTAGATTGGAATTATCATTCAAATGCTATTGAAGGAAATTCGTTAAATTATGGCGAAACACAGGCATTTTTGATGTACGGAATTACGGCAAAAGGCAAACCTTTTAAAGATTATTTAGACATTAAAGGGCATAACATAGCTATTGATTTTGTACAAAGTTTATTAAAAAACGATAGTGAATTAACTGAAAAAGATATTAGGGATTTACATTCTTTGTTATTGGTTGAACCTTACGAAAAAGATGTAGAAACGCCTTTTGGTATTCAAAAAAGGCTTATTCAGATTGGGCAATATAAAACAATGCCTAACCATGTGAAAACGCCTACGGGCGAAATTCATTATTATGCTTCCGTAGAAGAAACGCCTATGAAAATGCAAGAATTAATGAGTTTTTATAGAGAAACTCAACATAATTCAGCGATTCATGCGGTGGTTTTGGCGGCATATTTTCATCATCGTTTTGTGTCAATCCACCCTTTTGATGATGGAAATGGACGCATGACGAGGCTTTTGATGAATTTAATTTTGATGCAAAATCATTATTTGCCCGCCATTATTAAAGGAGATAAAGACAGTAGAAATCTTTATTATTTTGCACTTTCGCAAGCCGATGCAGGAAATTTAGAACCTTTTGTAGAACTTATTGCCGAAGCAGAATTGCATTCCTTAGAAATTTATATAAAAGGAGCAAAAGGCGAAAATATTGATGAACCGAGTGATTTGGATAAAGAATTGGCTTTGTTTAAAAAGGAGTTGGAGGGAGATGAGAAGAATATAAAAATTACGGTAAATAATGAAGTCAAAAAAAGTATTTTTGAAAACTCGTTTCTGCCTTTATATAAGTCTATACAAGTTGTTAATAGTAAGTTTATTGATTTATTTTTTAATTATAAAGAATATGATGCCAGTAATGAATCAATAAAATTACAGTTGGTAAAAAATATTTTGGTTGATGTTGTTTATAAACCACCAGTTATCAGCGGTGAATATAATGATTTGATACACAATTTTTATAAGAATCTTCCCGTTAATGATAAAGTTTTTATAGGATTTAAGTTTGATGGGTTCAAGCAAAAGGATAATTTATTTGGTGTAGAATATGGCATAAAGATGGTCTTTGAGGAATATAATTATAGTTTCATTCTAATATATTGGCAGTCTGAAATTATCGGTATACCGCAAAAGAAACTTACCAAATTATATCATCAACAACTTACCCAACAAGAAATAGAAGAAATAACAACTGATATTGGCAAAATGATATTAAAACACATCAAAGAAAAAACGAAAAGCGATGAGAAATAACTCATCGCTTTTGTTCTTCATACATCATATATCCTACATCATATATAAATCACCCATACCCACCACGAAACTTATAAGTACTAGCCACCTTGTCAATAGCCACAATATAAGCGGCTAGTCGCATCGGCACTTTGTGCTGTTGAGAGGTTTCAAAAACTGTGTCAAAGGCATCTTTCATTAATCTATCGCAACGACGGTTAATTCTATCCAAAGGCCATTTGTAGCCAATTCGGTTTTGAACCCACTCAAAATAGGAAACCGTTACGCCACCTGCATTTGCCAAAATATCAGGCACAACCATAATGCCTTTGCTGTTAATAATATCATCGGCATTGGCGGCAGTTGGTCCATTTGCCCCTTCTACAATTAGTTTCGCTTGAATATTTCCTGCATTATTTTTTGTGATAACATCTTCTTTTGCCGCAGGTACTAACACATCAACATTTAGGGCTAATAATTCTTCATTCGTAATTAAATCGGCTTCGGTAAAACCGTCTAATGTACCATTATTTTTAGTTCTATAATCCATTGCCTTCTGAATATCAATGCCACGAGCATTATAATATGCTCCCGAAATATCACTAATGCCGCAAACCGTTACGCCTTTTTCTTGCAAAAGTTGTGCCGCATGAGAACCCACATTGCCAAAACCTTGCACCGCCACCGTAGCTCGATAAGGATTTAATTTTAATTTCTCCATGCCCGCCATTGCCGACACCATTACGCCCCGCCCCGTAGCTTCGGTGCGTCCTAACGAACCACCCAAAACCAACGGTTTTCCAGTTACAACTGCCTGAACTGTCATGCCTTTTGCCTTAGAATATTCGTCCATCAGCCACGCCATTTCTCTTGGACCTGTTCCCATATCGGGAGCTGGAATGTCTTTATCAGGTCCAAAAATATCAAGCATTGAATTAGTATAAGCACGCATCAAACGCTCAATTTCTCCTGCCGACATTTCACGAGGGTTACAAGTAATGCCTCCTTTTGCACCGCCATAAGGAATATCCACCACGGCACATTTCCAAGTCATCCATGCCGCTAAGGCACGCACTTCGTTTAAATTTACGGCAGGGTCGAAACGAATGCCGCCTTTGCTTGGCCCTAAAATGGTGGAGTGAATAACTCGGTAGCCTTCAAATACTTTCACTCGTCCGTTGTCCATCGTAACGGGCAAGCCAACAACTACTTGTCGAGCAGGAACTTTTAAAATATCATACATTTCATCGCTGATACCTAAAATTTTTACTGCTGCATCAAATCTTGACATCATTGATTCGAGAGGATTCTCGTGGTCTTTGATAGGGGCAGGTTCTATGTAAGCCATAGTATTT
>JAHDVF020000790.1:0-153428 GCA_022606425.2 Lepidostoma basale | reverse complement strand
TAAAAGCTTAACCGTCGCGTTGCCATGTGGTAAATTGAGTTTCCACTGCCAATTTAAAGTTGATTTTCTTAAAACCTATGGACCCTAATATTATAAAAAAAATTGTAATCCTCCATTGAAGTGTTCTCAATATTTCGTAATAAAAAAAAAAGCAAAAAATTACTTCCTTCATCCCAAAAAAATATTTTCTAAGACTGCCCTCACCTTCATTCGTGTTAAGGTAGAATTTGTTTTGCTAATATTTACAACTTTATCAAAAGTGACAAATACTTACTCGCTGTTTTGAACGTATTATAAATTATATCTTTGACCTTTTCAATAGGTACGTAATAATACCGACTGGATGAAAACGCAGCACGTAAGTTAATAATATCAGAACTGTGAAAATATTAACACTTTACCAAAAGGGACAAATATTAATACGTACTCGTTGTCTTGAACGTACTATACATTTTGCCTAGGTGCCTTTATCTTCGCCCCGCCCGGCCGGCGTGCAGACAAGTTTCGACCCGACCCGACCCGATTTTTAGTCGCCGTATGCTATGACGCATTACATATCAGAAATCGCATGGTTCCAGAAAAAATTAATAATGATATGTTTTTCAAATAATCCATGTATGTTATAGATATCGATCTATTCCTAATGAAATTCCCTACAAGATGACATAAATTAAATTTTGATTCATCTAGTCATATGCTTGATATTTAGATAAAGTTAGCGGTAAACTGAACTTACCACATGGGAGCAAGCGTTTTGTTTTGAACACGGTACGTTAAGGGTTAAAAGAGGATGATAATAGAGAGTGATAACTACAACAAGCATTTTGGAGACATTGACGTCTTTCATTTGAGCGAGCGAAATTTTAAGGAAATGATCGGAGCAACATTTCGGCGTAGATGTGACCACGATGTCACGTGATATTATAATACTCGTATATTACTTTTTTTTATTTATCTTAATTTATATTTTATTTCCAGCACTATAAGTATTTTAACTCTTAAATATTATGTATACCTTATTTTGTCTTAGTTTAACTTCAATCTTGTTTCACACTATCATTTGTTAATTGTTAACTATTATTTTATATTTGTGGTAGCATGTAATTGGCCTTACTTTAATTATTCTAAATGTTTTTTATATATATACATATATATATATATATAATATATATATATATATATACATACATATATATATATATATAATACATAGCATATATATATATATATATATAATATATATATATATATATATATATATATATATATATATATATATACATATATATGTTATTGATATCGCTGTATGTTACCCTTAATAAATAAAACAAAAAAATAAAACAATAAAGGAGAAAGAATCAGTCATAGAGAAGTATTTACAGCATTAGAAACTACGTTTATATATTGCATATGAATGGGCGCCGCTGCGTCCTATAACAGCTTCGGATAAGAGTTGGGTAACCTTCTAAAAAAACAATAGAACTTCGTTTTTTCGAACGTAAGTTAACCGGAACGTAAATTATCCGGACAAACCGAAATGATGAAGCGTTCTTTACCGTGACCTACTCTATTATGGTTTGAAGAGCAAGAAGAAAGAAGCTCAATTCAATTGCTTTTATTAAAACAAATCCGCGATTTAGCTGCAAAAATAGACGAGGAAATCTTGTTAAAAAATATATATTTTTCCAGTACTTTAAAGTAATGTTAGCCTTTTTTATGTACATGTACTACATACATACACGTGTGTTTGCAGTAAATTTTTACAATTTCATAATTAATAAATGAGCCGAGGAAAAAAATCTAATCTACTTGTTGTAATATTTCTAATTTAGTTGTTGTTATACTCGTATTTCTAATATAGATATTGTAATATTTCCAATCAAGTTGTTGTAAAATTTATTATTTAATTGTTGTAAGGGTAATTCGTAAAGTAAGGTAATTTCGATAATAAAGATAGCGGCGCGCCGGGAGAAATCTGGCAACACTGGCTGACCCATCAACTCCTCCACTCTCTATCCCTGCCGCTCCCGCCACGCTACGCCCCTCAGTGTTGGCCTGGCAGCCATCGAAGATGGAGCTTCCTGTCGCTGTTTCCGCCAGATGCGAAGTTGAGAGTATAATGCTTGAGGATCGGAGGATTACCATTAACGAACTTGCTCTTCGTATTCCTGGGACTTCCAACACCACAATTCACAAAATTTTAGCTGAAAAATTAGGCTATCGAAAGGTGTGTGCGCGGTGGGTACCACAAATGCTCACAGAAAACCACAAGCAGAAACGTGTTGAGCGCTCGACTTCACGTCTCGAATCAAACTCAAGAACTGCTGACAGATTTTGGCTGGACTGTTTTGCCCCACCCACCCTACAGTCCAGACCTAGCCCCTAATGATTACGACTTATATCCAAAATTAAAGGAACAATTGGGTGGAATGCGCTTCCATACTGATGATGAAGTCAAGGATGAGGTTATTCAATTATTCAGAGGAATGGCGGCAGAATTTTATGACTTGGGGATACAATAGTTGTAGTGAAAGTGTTTAGACAGAAACGGCGATTATGTAGAAAAATAGAGTAAGTTTTAAGCTTTAAAATGATGTATAATGCTAAGGAAAACAATAAAGCTGTATATGGGAACCTTATTTTACGAATGACCCTAGTAGTTACCTAGTTGTAGTTATTTAATCTAGTTGTTGTAATATTTCTAATATACCTAGTTGTTGTATTATTTCTAATGTACTTGTTGTAATATTTGGTCATCAGGTGTGCCTTCCACCGTGAACTACGTGAGCCTTCAGGAAAGTTCTGGAACAATGTCCCCGAAACTCCGTCCATACCCCGATCTGGCATCCAACGACCTTTCAAGCCCGATCCCCCTTGTAAGCGTCTACAGGACTAGGGTTGATAAATGCGATCGGTTATGGTTTGTAGACACAGGAATACTGGATATTGCTGGTAAGTGATAGAACCTTTAAGAATTTAAATGAATAAAAACATGTAACTAACTAACTAACTAACTATAGTTACATCACGCCGTCTCCCCGAAGGGGTAGGCAGAAAAAATAGACTGCCACACTCTTCTTTCCTGACATATTTCTCTTGCTTCCTCAACATTCATACATCGTGTCATGCACGCGCGTCGATTTCTCTGACTCCTAACATGGCCGACATTCAATATTTGATTTATTTGATCGTGCCGCGTTTTCCTCGGTCTTCCTCTATTTCTGGTTCCATTTACATCGTTAATATATAATTTTTTTACCATTATTTCTTCATTCATTCTTTCCATATGTCCAAACCATCTTAATGATCCTTTCATGATTTTGTTCATAACACCATCATTCGCACCGCATTCATTTCTTATATTTTCATTCGACACTCTATCATACACAGAGTATCCACACATTCGTCTAAGAGATCTCATTTCTACTGCATTTATTATACTTTCATCCTTCTTTTGCCAGTTCCATCCTTCGCTTCCATACTTGAACTCCAAGAACACCTTGTATTTTCTAGAAATTAGATTACATTATAAATATATAAAATTATAGGAATAAGATTATTCGCCTTCATAGAGCATTATTAAAGTTAATCTAATGATTTTACTGAAATATCTTGATGGAAGATTATTGAAACTACCGGGGATTGAAACTACCATGTGAAGTGTGGTGTTACAGATTAACACATATACAACTTCCAAAAATTTGTCAGACAGGTGGTCATAAGAAAAGGTGGAATGGGGAATGTTGTATTACATAAAGCGTGCGCTTAACCCAACCAATGACAGGTCATAAGTCCTGTAAACACCTCGATCAACGGCCAGAGAATCACGAGATACTTACCCATTTCTATATATCTGGGGAATTTTTGAAAGTATCCATCTTGGAGAGTATCCATCTTTATGTTCCGGTGGGGAGAGCAATCGAACTGTTGATCGAACTGAACATGATCGCTTCGGAGCGTTTATATTAGCGAATGTACGTTCAGAAGACAAACACTATTGACTTTAGAGAGTACCTTGTCTTCCTATAGTCGAACCATCGCTCATGCGTTCCTGACCTTAAAATAACCTTAATAAACAGATGCCTTAAAATAACCTTAATGACCCTTTAACCCTTTTTTTAATGTCAATTTGAAATTGATTTGACTTGACTTGATTCGATTCGATTCGATTCGATTTGATTTGATTTGATTTGATTTGATTTGATTTGATTTGATTTGATTTGATTTGATTTGATTTGATTTGATTTGATTTGATTTGATTTGATTTGATTTGATTTGATTTGATTTGATTTGATTTGATTTGATTTGATTTAATTTGATTTGATTTGATTTGATTTGATTTGATTTGATTTTATTTGATTTGATTTGATTTGATTTGATTTGACTTGACTTGATTTCATTTCATTTCATTTCATTTCATTTCATTTCATTTCATTTCATTTCATTTGATTTCATTTGATTTCATTTGATTTCATTTGATTTAATTGAATTGATTTGATTTCATTTGATTTAATTGATTTGATTTGATTTGATTCAATTTGGTTCGATTAGATTCGATTCGATTCGATTCGATTTGATTTGATTGATTTGATTTGATTTGATGAGAGATAAAACTCTTTTTAAGGCCATTCCTGCGAAACTATTAATAGTTTACCACAGAGACCAAGAAAACCATTCAATTACAAAAATAATAAATCATGGACATGGCTTTCATTTATTCCAGGGAATATAAGGATCGTACATTCTCCCACAATAGTGATATACGACTTGAAGACAGACACTTTACTCAAAAGATATCCTTTGAAGCCCGAAGACATTTTATTCGGTATCCAATCAGGTAAAAAAATGCTTACTTTTTCTCTTTCTTGTTTCTCTCCTATCATATGTTGGACAACATCATGGCTATTTCTACCCTTGATAACGGTACATAACTCTAAACGGTGATGTTGTGCTGCAGCTGAACCATTCTCGAAGGTACTCAGACTTTTATATTCTCCAGACACTTCGTTTTCCTTTTATTTTACCTTAGATAATCAGGTGCCTTTATATGTATCGTTTCTCATAATATTCCCGAAGTATTCCAGTTTCTTGCACTTTATGCACTGTCCGTGATATTTTAAATATTCTACGACATATCCACATATTTTGTTTTCTTGATATTGAGTTGATGAGTATTGCAAGGAAAGTTGACCTTATCAAGTAGTCTAGTAGACCTACTTGCTCCATTTTAATGAATTCCCGTTGATCCAGGGTTTGTGAGCCTCATGGTGGACGTCAGCAAAGACGATTGCGATTCGGCCTATGCGTACTTACCTGACTACATCACCTATGGCGTGGTGGTGTACAGCCTGAAGCAGGATACCTCGTGGAGGGTCAGCCACAATTACTTCTACTTCGACCCCGAGGAAGGAGATTTCAATTTGAATGGTGAGAAAATCAATATTCTGTCTCCTATGTCTTGTATAAAATAATCACTGAGAGGGGGTTTATGGCTGTTGATAAGAACTCTGAGTAAGAACCTTTGGAAAAAAAAAACTGGTATTAGAACTCCAACATTTCCTGGTATCTCTTCAGCTGACGTTTCAAAGATTATTCGAATCCATCTTCAGGCTAGTCGAAAATCTAGAAACGTTGATCGCAGAGGATATTCCTAGACCAGAGATATTACTGGTCTAGGAATATCCCAACTCTTGTCCTAACTGCATCATGGATAAAATTAAAAAAAGGATCCCTGAGATGGTTTGGACATATGGAACGAATGGATGAGAGTAGAATGGTTAAAAAGTTGTACACAAGCAGCGTGAGTGGAAAAAGAAGCCGAGGACATGACCAAATTAATCAATTACTAAAAGGCGGTCACATTCGAAGTCGGAATAATCGACGTGCGTGCATGGTACGATGTATGAATGTAGAGGTATGCCAGGACAGAGCATGGTGGCGATCTATCCTCTCTGCCTACCCCTCCGGGGAAATGGCGTGATGGTCAGTTAGTCTAGTTTTGTCCTAACCTTTTTTTTTTTTTTAAAAGACTAATACCAAAGATTTCAATCAATGATATTAGAATTTATTTTACAATCTTCAATATGAGCAGAAAATAGCTCATTATATACAGATATATCTTCTATATACGCCATACTTTGTGTTGTTATGATGGTTTATTTCTCTTTTTCTTATTTATAATATACTTTGCATACAAAAAATATATTTATATACTTTGTATATAAAATAAAATTACATAGACATGTTTCGGACAAACAGTCATTCTTCAGTAAAGATACATTTTTTTTTTAAATATTATAAAATTGTTATAAAGATAAAAATACTTGTTATAAAGATGTCTGTCTGAAAAAATATCATTTTTTTTCTTTAATGTTGTATAAAAATATATTTGAATTAATTTAGCTTGGGGTTACTCATGCTCTTGTTGAAATGTTCCATTCTCTAGTTAACGTAAGTCGCACGTGGCTAAGGATTGTGTGAGCGAAGCTGACGAAATGGCTCCGCTGCGTCCTATAGCAGCTTCGGGTAAGGGAAACCTTCTATGTATACCGTAGATCCAGGGAAACGACCGTGAAAATCTACGCACACAAACTAAATAATAATAGAGTTTGTTTGGACAGCATAAACCTGTCATTCCCACAGTAGTTTTTATCGTCCTCCAGGGGTCGTTATGGCCTGCAAGGGATCCACGTCAATGAAAAAAATAGGGTTCATGAGATGTAAATGGGGGTCCACGAGAGTGGATCATACAATATTTAGGCAGGATGTCACCAAATGTTGTCTTCCACCTCATAAACAGTACCAATGTAGGTATAGTATAACAAGTTGCGGTACTCCCATAGAAGCCTATTTTGAATCAAAGCCTCTTCTGGCTTACAGAGGTTTAGCTCTTGTGGCTATTCCTTTTACGTCGGATTGGAACATTGTAGGAAGGTGATTGGTGGGTTGTTGGTTTATGCGGGGGTACAATTACTTAGATTTGGGGGGTTTGATTCAAAATTTCTTACGCAAGCTGGGCTGAAATTAAAACGGAAACGTACTGCGATTCGCAAAATAATGATCCTCTCGATGATGACAGTCAAACAGCTTACTTTTTCCGAGATGTTTAGCAAGCAATGACTTTCATTTACAGTACGGTACGTACATGCTGTATTAAGTACAGCACTTGAAACTACACTTAACATATAAAAGTGTTGCTTTTTCATTTCATTAATTAAAAGCTCTTTTTCTTTAAAAAAAATTGTTTTTCTCCAATACAAACAGTAATTAATTAAAATAGACCATTTTTCGGAAAAAATCCAATTATCCGATTTTTTTATTATCCGAAAGGGGTCCGGTACAAATCGATTGGGATTTACACTTCTAATGTATTTACCTAATATTTTGTTATTACCGGCAATAATTCCATAATTATATGTATACTTGTATATAATAAAATTATTCCTCACAATTTTATAAAATATATATAACTTGATTTTTTGTGTACTTATTTTATGTAAAAATGTTGGGTGTGCATTTTGTTTCGTTTTAATATTATATAAAAAATGTGTAACCCCTGTCAAAGAAGGTAGTTTTGTATCAAAATTATAATTTGTAAAAAAAGGTATTAATAAAGAAAAAATCAGCACATGGTCTACAGGACAAAAAGGTTTGGAGACTTCTGGTTCAATGATAATTATCATAATGTAATATATACATATGTACCATGAAGTAACGGATATCCTTTTTAATTTCAGGAATCCGCTTTGCCTGGAGGGACGGAGTTTTCAGTGTAGCCCTGGGGGCCAAGAGTCCCAATAACTTCCGCACCGCCTACTTCCATGCATTGGCCAGCTTCAAGGAGAGGTCCGTCTCCACAGAAGTCTTCCAAAACATCACCCTGGCCCAGCGATTATACCACTACGACGATTTTAAGGTTAACAACATATAGAATATATAAACAGGACCATATACTATACAAGAGAGCCGGGAGATGCCTATTGGTGGCGATGAGGTTCGCAACCCATCACACCGCGTCTCCCGCGGGGGCAAAAAGAAAAGGATGGAGTGCCGCATCGGTCAAAGTGAGGCAGTCCATTCTTTCTGCCTACGCCTTCGGGGAGATGGTGTGACGGTTAGTTAGTAAGTTAGTTATATAAGAGATATGGCGACCTTTATGTCAGAGTAGTAAGAGCTATACTGCTATATCGAAGGTTCCGGGTTCGATTCCCGGCAATGGAAATGCGATTGTCACACTGTTTTTTTATCTGATACATTAGCTACCTATCACATGTCATGAGAATCAATAGCTAAAACGTTTCATACAGTAATTGGATTCTAATAACCTGCTGTATAAAATATGGAAAGTACTAGAAACTTCTTCTTCTAAGTGTAGACCTTGTGGCCTGTTAAGAGGAATTGAATATTATTATATTATTATTACTTTGATGACTTATATTTTAAGTGCGCCGTTTTGTAAAATAGGAAATGACTGACCGAACAGTGCAGTCTTTAGAAGTTTCTTAAATTTAACGTCACTCTCCTCATACTTAATACTAACATGGAGGCTATTCCACGCCAACGGACCCGCAACGCTGAAAGCACGATCATAGAAACTTGCTTTATTAGCTCTGACTAGAATTGTTATGTTGTTTACACTTGTTTCTACTGACCGAAGTGAACGTTGCCTTTCCGTTGGCATGGGTGTCACGCAGAGGATCGACTGCACAGGATCGGAGCCCAGTATCAAAAGGATATCACTTGAAAGAATTAAATTTCAAGTGATAATAGACAAGAACTGACACAACAAACTTTAATTTTTTAATGTTTGCTTTCAATAAATATTTTTTTTATAAAAATGTAAAAATTATATTTATTTATGCTTGTGACAACCCTGAAAGAAAAATCAAATATACGAAATTTCGATAATGCAACTTAAAAAATTTAAACTTGATATATCATTTTATATGTAAACTTAGATAATGCATAAAATCCATTATCCCTATTTTATTTAAATAATTAAAAACATGCGGTATGTAAATGTTCCTAAGCTTAAAACATCACGGTACTTAAATGATTAAGGCTCCATTCATTTTGTTACCCGCACCAACCCTTATTTCTGTTTCACCTGATAATTGTGGCATTTTCAGGGTTACATCTATTATTTTATTGCAGGTGGTTGGAAACAGAGGACCGGCCAGTCAGACCGCAATGCACGCCATCCATGAAAGGACGGGAGTCATGTTTTCTGGTCAGGTCGGGAGTAACTCTCTTGCCTGCTGGAATACGAGAAAAACATTCAATCAGAGGAATCAAGGAGAAGTAGCCAAAGACGTTGTGAAGTTCATGTATCCCTCCGGTAAATAAAATACATTCCGTACTATTCAGTAATTAAAAATCGGTACAATGTTATAATTATACGCCTTATTATATACTATAGGCATAACATAAATGCTTAATGAATAGTATTAATCCAGGCGTTATCAAGAAACTATTAAAAACGTACATTTATTATTTTAATTTAAAAAGACTATCAGAAAAGATTGAAATCAATAATAATATTTTTTTTTAACATTAGCAAAAAATGGCTCATTAATATGAATAAGGAATCTGGTTGTACCCAAGTCCCCTGGATCTGGAGCCAAGCGTTTCTCCTAGACCCCCACCCGATTATAGTTCTTCACTAGTTTCAATCTAAGGGATTGGTTTGCAGCAAAGTCTGATATCTTTGCTGGTTCTTGGGGTGCCAACTGGACCTTTAATGTGGCAGTTTCCCGTTGCTTTTCATATTTGTATAATGTTTACAACTTTTGAGCTATTGATTCTCGTGACAAGTTCTTGGTCTTTTTCTTCTTCCTCAGCCTAATCCCGTCCACTCCTGGACAAAGGCCTCCTCTATTTGCTTCCATGTCACTCTGTCTTGTGCAGACTGGATCGAGGTTATTCCAACGTGTCTGTTCACATCATCCTTCCACCGTTATTGCGGTCGCCCTGCACGGTCTCCAAGTCAGCAGTCTTCTTGTCCACTTTTCATCTGAGCTTCTGGCTACGTGACCTGCCCATTGCCATTTTAGAGTCGCCACCCGGTGGATGATGTCAGTGACCTTTGTTCTATCTCTCACCATATCGTTTCTGACTCTGTCTTTTGGCTTATTCCTAACATGGCTCATTGTATGTCTCTTTTGGTCACTCGTAGCTTCTCAGCATTTGGTTTGGACAATGTAACAGTTTCAAGACCATAAGTACCAACTGGCAGAACGCAGGCTTCATAGACTTTACGATTCAGGTTGACCTGTATTTTCCGGTTTTTAAGGATGTAACTCATATTCCTGAAAGCTGCCTAGCTTAGTCTAATTCTTCTTTTTAGCTCTGCGGTTTGGTTATTTCGGCCCAATCGAATATTGTGTCCCAGATATGTCTCTTCTTGGACATTCTCAATTCTGTTGCCGTCCACGTTGATTTGATTTCAAGCCTTGATTTCACAGCGTTAATTTAATTTCACAGCATTCAACGCCACTCATCGTATCAAAGTGTTTCGATGTCTCAATCATCAGAAAAAGGAGAGACATGTTATAGCTAGCTGATCTATCGCCATAGTATTGTCACGTGAATTGTACACCGTACCAATGACAGTGTGACAATCACATTTGCCATCGCAGGGAATCGAACCCGGGACCTACGGTGTCGCAGTCGTAGGTGTTACCACTCTGTCACGGAGATCGTCATTGCTCTTGCCAAATTATTCAAAGATAATATGATGGTGAAAAATAAAGTTAACGATAGGAATAATTTCTTGGTTTGTAAATCTTAAAGACTTAATTAAGCTGCCATAGCTTAAAAGCATTTATGAAGCCTTAATAAAAAAATTATCTGATTTTGCTATGATATGCTTTTTTAGC
Organism: Lepidostoma basale; assembly: GCA_022606425.2. Classification (NCBI taxonomy): domain Eukaryota; kingdom Metazoa; phylum Arthropoda; class Insecta; order Trichoptera; family Lepidostomatidae; genus Lepidostoma; species Lepidostoma basale. The sequence continues at coordinate 142,551 of JAHDVF020000790.1, read as the reverse complement.
CGTGGTGGTTTACGCCTGGTTACACACTACAAGCACAACAGTAATGTTGAAATTAATATATTTTTAAGAAATTTGATTTATGTAATAATTGATTTATTTGATCATGCCACATTTTCGCCGGTCTCCCGCATCGTTAACATGTGCTTGTTTTTTACCATTCTTTCTTGACCCTTTCATTATTTTGTTCAAATTTTCCTTATTAAGATTTATTCCCTTTCATTATTTCCACACAGTCATCTAAGAGATCTCATTTCCACTTCGTTTATTCTACTTTCATCCTTCTTTTGCCAATAACATGCTTCACTTCCATACATAAGGGTCCGTGCAAGAATACCATCGTTCACTGTCATTTTATATTTTTTGGATAGGCTTTTGTTATATCAAATATTGAATATTGAATATCAGTCACGTGAGAAGTCGGAGAAAATGACTGCGTGCATGACTGAATGTATGAATGAATGTGTATGTATGAATCGAGAGAAGTGTATCAAGAAAGAACAACGTGGGGGTCCATTCTTTCTGCCTACCCGTTAGGAGAGACTGGGTTAGTTAATTATGAAATTCGGCACGGAAATTTACTGGTTAAAAGCATAACCTCAATCTTATTATTTTCAGATGTGAAAGTAATTGATGACCATGTTTGGGTCATAACAAATAACCTTCCGAAGTTTATAAACTTATCTGTGAATCCTGAAGAAGTCAACTTCCGTGTATATAGGTAAACACAAGCCCATTAATTGATTGAAAAATATACAAAATACTCTATCCCGCTTAACAGAGCCACTATCCAGTTAAATTATTTAGATCTAAGGGAAACGTGGACAGTTTTGAAAACACTAATGAAATAATATTTAAATTGCGCCTTGTAATAATTCTTTAAGCATTACATGTGTGTAATGTAAATAAATATTAACTAGGCGTTGAAAAATTGCGCCTCGTTAACATATTACAAGCATTACATATCGTGGGTTCAATACTAGAACTAGACAAGTCGAATTTTGGTGGTTTTGAGTTATTTATGCCAAATGTTTGTGTTAGTCAAGGAGTACTGAATGCTCTAATTGGTTATCTCAAATATTCTACCATTATTAAATTAAAGACTAATTTCAAAAGTAGACAAAAGGAAAAATCATACTACGTTTAGTGCTAGAACTAGACAACTAGTAGTGAGATGATAGAAAACGTTAAAAAACACATTCAGTCTTTTCCAGTTGTGGCGTCACACCACACCAGATCTGATACCATATGAAACTATCTATCCCCAGACTTAAATATAAGAATGTTGTATCGATCTTGTATCAAAGATTGTGAAGAAAAACAAATACCGTGTGCTAAAGATTCTGCTTATAGAAATATCTTCTGCAATAATTTCAATCTGGGATTCCATCAACCTAAAAAGGATAAATACAAAATTTGCAAGGCCGTTGAAGACTGGGTAATAGTGGATAATTACAAAGAGCATGTAGACAAAAAAAACGCAGCAAGAAGAGTTAAAAAAGAAGACAAAGTAATAGCCGAGCGATTAGGAGGTACGACTGTATCAATAAATTTTGACGCAGAGTCCCCATATTCCTTCAAATTCAAAACGAATTTTGATGATGAATTTTCCACTGTGAACTGTTCGAAATCGTCTCGAAGGATGTCCAATAATTCTGTAAGACAACTTAAGAAAATGCCGGCCCAGATTTGAATTCATTATTCTCTTCTTCTCCACCAGCTATAAGCATGGAGTATAATTTTTTTTAATAGCAACCTTAAGTTTTACAACACGACGGAAGACTAAGTTATTTATTGAACTTTATAATATTTTTTTTCAATAAAATCGATTAAAAATATTCAATTTATATTAGAGACATTCACTAAGTAACAATTTCTGTACATTTTTTATATAAGAGTTTTATTTAAACACTTTTGTAGGCTTGTCAATCAGTTTAATTGAGCTAGTGAATTGTATAGCATCACCAAAATCACGATAGCTTTAAATAAAGATTAATAATTAACATTTACATAGTGTTTAAATAAAACTTCCATAAGTATAAAAATAATATACCTAATCAAAACTTTTTTAAACAGTAACATTAGTATAATAATTCAAGCAATAGTGTCAAAATGTTGGTTCCAAGTCATAGATAACTAATTATTACAAGTACATATCCTGATATACCCCGCAACAATGGTTAGTGCTAGAACTAGATATCTCACTATTTTAATTGTTAAAAAATAATGAAGCCATTTTTGGTCAAGTTTATACATTTAGTGGCTCCCTTGAACTCTTAGCTATGTTTTTCAATAATAAACTACGTGTTAATTACTATCCTTCTGAAAGTAATGTCATGATTTGTGTAGCCAAAAACTTTAATTGCCATTATCTCAAAACTATGTATTTAGAGTTATCTAGTTCTAGTATTGAACCCACGATATGTTATGTATATAACGATAAACTAGGCGTTAAATTGCGCCTAGTTAGCATACTACAAGCATTACATACATGTTATGTATATAATGATAAACTAGGCGTTAAAAATTGCGCCTAGTTAACAAACTACAAGCACTACATACATGTTATGTATATAATGATATACTAGGCGTTAAAAAATTGCGCCTCGTGAACATACTTTAAACCTTCCGAAGTTTATATTATAAACTTATCTGTGAATCCTGAAGAAGTCAACTTTCGCGTAAATAGGTAAACAGAAGCCCTTTTATATATTATACTTCATTTCATCAATTTTCAAAGTTATATGGATTGAAAAATATAGAAAATATTCTATCACTAAATTCTTAATAAATGCCGCTTAGCAGAGCCACTTTTCAGTTAAATTATTTAGATCTTAGGGAAACGTGGACAATTTTGAAAACACTTATGAGATAATATTTAAATTGCGCCTTGTAATAATTCTTTAAGCATTACATGTGTGTAATGTTAATAAATATTAACTAGGCGTTGAAAAATTGCGCCTTGTTAACATATTACAAACAATTCATATGTTATGTATATAACTACTTTAATTAATTGTATTATTTGTATACAGGGTTCCTGTACCGCTGGCAATTAGGGGAACAGTTTGTAATTAAATGTGTGGAATTTTCTTCCATATAATAATATTCAAGACAAAATAGAATATAGTATATTTAATGACATGTTTTTTTCATAATCAATTGTTTTTTTAATGGAATATTTAATTACCAAAATATCCTTAGCGCACAATAGATTGCTTTATAGATAGACAAACTAACTAACCATCGCGCCGTCTCCCCGAAAGGGTAGGCAGAAAGAATGAACTGTCACACTTTAACCGATGCGGCACTCCATCCTTCTCTTTTCGCCCCGCGGGAGACGCGGTGTGATGGGTTGCGAACCTCATCGCCACCTATAGGCATCTCCCGCGCACACTTCGATCTTCCAACATCCACAAAATAAATCTAAAACAAATTATATAAAATACAATGATATAAAATAAAATAACTAAATAAAAATAATTTAATACAAAATGCTATTTTTAGATGGTGCACATTTGTCTATTTAATTTATGTTCCACGAATCCACCGTTTTTTGAATTTAGCACATAATGTAATAACACATAATGTTTTTCCGATGTTGCACATGTTGACATGGACGATCTGGACTTTTGTGTTTATTTAATTTATGTTACACGTATCCACCGTTTTTTAAATTAGCTGTTATATGATTTAATTAATGTTCCACGTATCCTTTTTTTTATTTGGCAGTAATTAGGCACTTAAAACCAACCAACACCAGCAAGAACTTTAAAAGAATATTGAAGAAATTATTCAAATTATTAGATAGACAAGCAGAGATATAATAAAAAATCGAAATATTGGTAACAGAAAATATTGTGAAATTAAATTTGTCATCAAAACAAAACCAAAGATGGCAGTTCATAGTGGTGTTATGTAGGTACATACTCTTTTGTACACTAGTAAAGCTTAAGAGAAGTTTTAACTAAAAGAGAAAAAAGTATACAAGAGATTTAGAAATTTAGAAAGATTTCGAAAGAAGGGTTGGAGCTGGAAACAAAAAAAATGGTACACTCAAAGTCATCCAGTCAAAAACTTCATAGGGGTTAAATCAGGACTGCGTGGAGGTCAATTTATGTCACCTCTTCTGGGATTGAGAGGCGTATAAGACGTGTGTGACGTTGCTCTGTCCTGCTGGTACCATGTTCTTTCATATTGAATAATATTTCATATTGAAGTTTTACAATTCAGGCTCCAAGAACTCGTCTATCATCATCCATTCTTTCTTCATTTATTAATACCATTTGTTCAAACCATCTTATATCCCTTTCATTATTTTATTCATAACACTTTAATTTGCATTTACTTTTTATATTTGCATTTGCCATTCTAATCATGTACAGATTTACCACACATTCGTCTAAGATATACCCTTTCTTGCATATTATTATTATTGCAACGGAATGTACGCTGGATTGCCAAATAATCAATTAAGCAGAATACAAAGCGTATTTAATGCTGCTGCCCGATTGATTATGGGGCAACACTGTCATATCACGCCGCTCCTGAAGGACCTTCATTGGCTTAAAATCCGAGAGCGAGTAAAATATAAATTGTGTTTGACAGTGTTTAAGGCTCGACACCAGAGAGCGCCAGCGTATATATCGGACCTCTGCGTGACACCCATGCCAACGGAAAGGCAACGTTCACTCCGATCAGTAGAAACAAGTGCAAACAACATAGCGATTCCAGTCAGAGCCAATAAAGCATGTTTCTATGATCGTGCTTTCAGCGTTGCGGGTCCGTTGGCGTGGAATAGCCTCCATGTTAGTATTAAGTATGAGGATAGTGACGTTAAATTTAAGAAACATCTGAAGACTGCACTGTTCGGTCAGTCATTTCCTAGTGCGCCCTTGGAGTAATTGATTTTACAAAACGGCGCACTTAAAATACAAATCATCATAATAATAATAATAATTTCTACTGCATATATTCTACTTTCCCTTTCTTTTGCCAGTCCGTGATTCCCTTCCATACATGAGAGTCGATAGTTCCGGGGCCCGTAGCACTCTCTACTTCTGCTATATGGCTAATGCAGTACTGATTTCAAGTGCGGCCTACCGCTTAACCAAGTTTCTTCTCCAAATAGCACTTTGTCTGCCTCACTTCCTCTTTCTACCCACAGGGCCCCAGGAAGTCTGGGTTCTGTCTCAGGGTGTGACCGATCCAAGAATTATGACGGAGATTAAAAACAAACTTACTTTTATTTTTAAAATATGTTTATTCATAAGTACACTTGTGAACGAAATTTATAACAAGTATAAACTCTGCAATTAAAAAGAAACATTTAAAAAAATTATATTCATTTATATGCATACACCCAGCGCTACAAAAAAGTAGTATTAATTCTCATAGTAACGGAAGAAAGCATTACGATTCCTGGAAGAGCAATTAGCTTATCTTGTAGCTGAAAATCCCTATATTTCTTCAGTCTAATGACTGCTTGAGAAGTGAAGGGTAGTAATTTCAGTATGTTCTTTACTTTACCGAATTGCAATATCTATGATACTTCAACTAACAAGATGAGGGCACGACATAGGAAGTTGATTTTGCAGGATTGTAGTACCCCCAAGAGTTTTCCATAGTCAAAGTAAGAAAGCACAATAGCCAGACAATTTATAGAAAACAACCTTTAAAGGTTTTTCCAGGTATTCTCATCATGCCTCATACACGAATCGAACAGAGTAGAAAACGAAATGCAAATCTTTGCTGCAATTTGATCCCCAGGATTAAAACCAGAGAGTAAGAGATAAAACACAAACATAACTCTTATGAGTATTAACGTTTTGATACATTAACCTTATATCATAAAATAATCAATTTATTACTCTTATAGAAATGATTTAAAATATTATTAACGGGATGAGTATTTAAATGTAATAAAAATAGAAATAAAGAAAAACAATTTCTACAACTAAACACTTCGGTTGCCGAGACTCGTTATATTGGCTTATGCTACACCAGCGGAATGTTCCGAATCCGGTGGATAGAAGCTATGATTTAAGAGGGGCAACAAAAATACTGTCATAATACGTCGCTCCTGAAGGACCTTCACTGGCTTAAAATCTGAGAGTGAGTAAAATATAAATTGTGTTTGATAGTGTTTAAGACTCGACACCAGAGAGCGCCAGCGTATATATCGGACCTCTGCGAGACACCTATGCCAACAAAAAGGCAACGTTCACTCTGATCAGTAGAAACAAGTGCAAACTACATAATAATTCCAGTCAGAGCCAATAAAGCAAGTTTCTATGATCGTGCTTTCAGCGTTGCGGGACCGTTAGCGTGGAATAGCCTCCATGTTAGTATTAAGTATGAGGATAGTCACGTTAAATTTAAGAAACTTCTGTCAGTCAAAAGATTTCATTAAATGTAAAAGAAAAGTGTCGTTCTTTTGTAGTTAATGGGCACAGCGTAAAAAAAACAGTGGACAGCCAGTCAATAAGGGTCTTAAGTCTATGAGTTTTGTTTAAGTCACCTACATTTATTATATCATACAATACAATACTCGTAGTATCTGGACTCGGCTGGGAATATTTATTGCCAAAATAAAGCTAAATTGCAAGGCATACAAATTTGACGGTGGTCGTAAGAATGGTGGCTGCTGACTATACACTTTTTTACGGCTATACCGCGCCTATAAAACTACAGTAGTAAGTTTTTGTGTCGCTCTTGGCCCAGAACATGAACACCTGCACCTATGTCAAAGGAGCTGACAAAATATAAAATAGATTTCTTTTAATTTATGGAAATTAAAAGATTTATTTTACAGACTATTTAAAAATTATATAATACATTTCACTTTTGAATTACTTTCAAAAATAACTATTTTGGCTTGGTAATCCCAAAAGTGCCAACAACCAAAGATTAATAATTTTCATATGAACAATTCAATTGAACACCTTAGTCTATGTATTTATGTAAAATTGTATTTTAATTTAGTTTTTTATATTGTCCCGTTGAAGTTTGGGTACAAGCGAAACTAAATGACATACATAATTACAATTCCATTGTTAATAGGCAAAGTATTATTTAATTTATATATCTAATAACTTAAGAATACATTAACAATCACCATTTTGCTTACAAAATAATGTGTAAAAACTAGCCAAAAAAAAATAAAAAGTGTAACAGAATAACATTTATGAATAATTATTTTAAATAAGCACCACGCAAACAGCACGGTTCGAACCCGTACTTGTTGTCTATGGGGCGTGATTTTTTTATTAACTTCTTATTATCTATATTAGGGGTCTCCAAACTAGGGTATCCAAAACTAGAGTCCGCCAGTGACATCAATCCGGTCCGCATCACTAAAGACCAGTGTCATCAATCAGGTTGTTGTGATCAGTTTTATTTACTTGCTAGTTAAAGCTTAATCGGGTGGTGGTCTAGGGGATAGAACGCTTGGCTCCTGTTCCAGGGGACATGGGTTCAAGCCTGGACACGACCAGATTCCTTCTTCATAATAATGAGCTTTTTTCTGCTCACATTGAAGATTGTAAAATAAATTCTAATATCATTGATCTAAATCCTTGGTATTAGTCTTTTTTTTTTTTTTTTTAAATATATATATATAATACCCAGAAAATTTAACTGACGCATAGTAACTATTAAATATTTGTAAAAAATAAAAACAAGAAAATTAAAACGGTTTTGGCCCTTGAAACTTCCTGGAATAATCAGTATGGCCCTAAGGTTGGAAAGTTTGGAGACCCCTGATCTATACAAAAAACGTCTTTAAAACTATTACAACAAAAAGAATTTACCACCAGCACCATACACAAATCTACATATCGCAGGCTTAATAGTAAACTGACCGATTATGGTTTAGGTCGTAATTGAGTTAACATTAGACAGAGGCTTGTGTTAACGCTATCCATCTATTTTTCACAATGTTAACGCCATCCATTCGTACGTACGATAATCGTTCACAATGTTAATGCTATCCATTCGTACGTGTTTTTCGACTGTTTTTGTTAAAACACCGACTCATGTCACATTGAGCAAAACTTGCTTTTTTGAGTTAAGCCAGTGTTATATTAAGCGTGCGATATATCTGTAAAAAAGCCAAGATTATTTTTTACATAATACAATAATAAAATAAAACAATGCTTTTTATATCTACTTCCACTTGTCTTTATTTCAAAGGTGACCAATTTCACCAGCCTGGCTGGCATCGATAGGCTGTCAAAATAGTTATTAAAGAACATTGTTTTATTTAATTAATATTTAAAATGAATCAAGAGATTTGACTATAATTTAAGATTATCGTAAAATTATAATATCAAACAAATAAATCTGTAACCATTTCTTTAAATAATACGTATAAAAATATTAAAAATAACATTTGATCCTAAAAAAAGTAACAAAGTGGGAAAGATTTTAAAACATTGCTTTAAAATCAAGTTATAATTGGAGCTATGTAGATTTTTCTTCAGAATTATTAACATTATAATTATTTTGTTGAATCGCTCTTTACATCAGTACTGCGCGAGCCAAATCGTTGTAAAGAGTATAGCCATGAAAGGTAGCTAATCTATTGTCACGTGAATTCTACACCAGACCAATGACAGTGTGTCAATCACCGGGAACCAAACCTGGGACGTTAGGCTTGGCAGTCATAGTACTTGCCATTCAGCCACGAAGGACGTTGATGACACAAAATATTTTGTTATCAATGTCTGTCTAGGTAGTTACCTTTTCTTTTCAATTAACGTTTGATTAATCTTGACCACAAATGACTCCACCGCAATCTTGCTCCAAGGTGTCCCCCATGTGACCACGACCAGCTTCTGCTACCTCGGTAGTATGATAGCAGGCTCGGGAGTATGTAACCAGCAGACTTAACAAGGCAAGGAGAGCTTTCGCTATGCTTCGCCCTGTATAGCGTTCCAGTATCATTTAGAGAAAGCTCAAGCTCCAAATATTCAGCAGTATCGTAAAAAGCGTACTGTTGTACGGATGTGAGACTTGGAAATCTACCACGGACGTTATTGGTAAACTCCAGGTGTTTATAAATAGGTGCCTTCGCTCAATATTCAAAATCTATTGGCCCCAAACAGTGTTAAATTCCGTTCTCTGGACCATGGCAGGCGAAAAGCCAATTGGAGAACAAGTCGCTAGACCCAAATGGTGGATCGGTTACACTCTGAAACAGAACCCAGTCTGCATCACTCAGGGTGCACTAGACTGGTCCCCTATGTGGGGAAAGAGAAAGCGAGGCAAACCTAGAGCCACCTGGAGAAGAGCTTTGCAGGACGAGGTTAAGGCAGCAGGCCTCATTTGGGATGATGTAAGGCATCAGGCATGCGATAGAGTCGAATGGAGAAGGTTCCTTGAGGCCCTATGCATCACGGAGGTGTGACAGGACAAAAAGAAGAAGAATAATCTCGCTTTAATTGCTTGAGCAATTATTTGCTCAGAAGACTGCAGTTTTTTAGTACAATACATTTATAATCGAGTAAAATGTCGAATAGTAACTTAAAAATAAGCCATTTTTAAAATTCCACCTTTTACAGAATTATCACAATAATGTATAAAAGCTTTTTTACTATTATTAACTTGTGGTCACCCGAAGTAGTTAAGCAATTGTTGCTTTCTTTAGAGTGGGGTGACCAAATAATGCATAAAAAAATTACTGTATTTAAATATAATAATAAAAGCGAAATGTGGGTTATTTTAGGTAGTAATTCACCAATATTTCGCTGTAATAAACTGTAAATATGATAATAAAAAATACAGTTATTATAGTAACTAAAAAACATTTAAAAATTAAATAAAAATACATTTTGATATGATCAGAAAAAAATGATATGAAATACATGTCGTGGGGTTATGTCGACTTTTTATCTTCTGGAACTTCCAAGATATCAGGTAAAGGTGATAGATTGTCACCGCTTGACGCGCTGGGGTTACTCTGAACAATGGTCCTTTCGATTGTCATTGTAGGTTGGGATATCTGCTTGTCTGGTTCCACCCCCATGTTTGAGTATATCTCGTTCAAAATCAGCAGCATCGTGTCTGATGATTCCCTGAAATCAAAAACATAATTATCAATTTGAAGTTTGTTTTCGCAATATTTTAACAGGTGTGCTATGTCTGTAGTATGAAACCAGGCGCAAAATATATTCCTATAAATTTGTTTAACACAAATGTTTTTGTAATATGTACATAATAGCACAAAACTCGTATATCCCATTGTATCACAAAATTGTTTTATATTTCCCCCTTTATGTCTAGTGATTATTTAAATAATTTTTATACAATTTATTAACACATAAGTTATGCCAGATGTACGTATAAAACAAGGCGCACTTAAATATCTTAATAATTCGTATGATACCTTTTTTTAAACAGGTTGAAGATAAGGACTTAAACACAATTAATTTGGAAGTTTCATGTAGCAAAATATTTCGATAAAACAACAAGATGATATTGTCAATATATTAACAAATATGTCGTGTCTATTGTATGTATCTGGGTGCTACAATACGGTTCATTTGTTCAATAATGAAAATCACGTGTGTTATGCCTGTAGTATGGAATTAGCTGCATTCATAACATTTATTTTCGTATATTTTCTTCATCAAATGGCGTTTCAGCAGTTTTTTATAATATCATATATAAAACAAAACATATTCCTTTGTGAAATTTTCCCTTAGTTTTTCTGTTACAGAATTTCGGGGTAAAATATTCCATAAAATTTTAACAGACGCGTCATGCCTGCAGTATAAAATCAGGCGCATTTCAACTCTAGGTGACTGGTCGCATGTAGATTAACCCTTAGACCAATAATCAAACATTACTCTATCTGTCATTGCTACACGGCACATTCTTCATTGACGCGTTTTCAATATAATGTCACTTTTAAAATAATATTTTCTTACAAACAAAATCATAATAGCAATAATTGATTACATCAGTATCTTCCTCGAATATCAAATAATCAAACACACACTCGAGATCCTGATGTGCTTAACTTATTCAGTCATAGTGGTAAAAAGTTAATAATCTGTTTCTAATGTAAATACACTTACCAATAACAAACGTGACTCGCCATTGCGAAGATATATTCATTGAACAATTCAAAGGGGGCCTCTTGTAGAACGTGATCCACCCTCCGCCCCCCATTAAGGCACCCCAGCTTGGCTGCTAATACAGGCTCTACCTCCTGGTTGAAGTCCTGATGAAATAAATGATCAAATCAAATCAAATTGATCAACATTCATTTAATAAATCTCAGAATTTTAGAAATTAAAAAAGCAATTAAAAATAATAAAAATATTGTAAATAATCAAATAAATTTAACGCAAGTCCAATCTTTGATTTATTTCTTTTGTTGTAAGTAATTACCTGAACCCCAATAAGAACTTTAAATTATTATTTTTAATTCATTCATAATATTTGTTATACAATAACAAAAGCATAAACGTTCCAAAATAAATCTTTATAACATCATATCGTGGGTATACTGGCAAAAAACGTTAGGTCGAAAATTGGCAGTTTTGACTTAGTGATGCAGTATTGTAAAGTTTACAATACTCTACAAATTGGCAAAATACACGAAGTCGAATGAAACAGATGTTTTCTCTAGTTTTAAAAATAAATTTAACGTTAAATCGTACAAAAGGTATTTCATACAGGCTAAAAGCTTCAAAAAACTTAATATTTTTCGAAGAGTCTTGTTGAACATTTTTGTACTGGAAAAAAACGTTAACTCTACTTATTGTCTTCGGCTGAAAAAAATTTCCTCGATTGACTTTTGACAACGACACTTATATGTTTCAAATTTAAAGAAAACTTAAATGTTCGATTTCTCAAAACAGCGATTTTAGACTTAACGTTTTTTGCCAGTATACCCACGATATATGATCATATTTGTAAACAATTTTATAATATTTTTAATATGTATCATTATAATATGTATCACTGAAGAAGGACCGGTTGCCCGAAACATGTCTGATATGTAATTAAAAAAAATTAAATTTCATTGTTGTGTATACAAAGAATATCAAAAAGAAAAAGACAAACAAATCAAATCAGTTTAATATCTCAAAAGACATTACAAAAATATTTAAAGTTTAAGGCTTCTAATTGAGAACAGGTAAAATACCAGGAACGCATGAAAGATGGTTCCACTTTAGAAAGACAAGATACTCACTTAAGTCGGAAGTATATGTTTTCTGAACGAACTTTCACCAATATGAAAAACTTCGATCTCCGAAGAGATCGTTTTCTGCCAAACTGATAAGTATAGTTAAAACTCTGTATGATACCGTATTATCTATTCCGGGTGATGCAGGCTCGTCTCCAGCACCTTCTGCAGCTTCCTTAATCAGTTCTTCCTCAATCACCTGTAATATACGCATAATAAATCTATTTATCCATCAAATTAATCATATTATTGTAAATTAGACGTTTGTCATTAAATTGGGTAAAGAATATTAGATTAATGTGGAACAGAACATACAAGAAAATGAAGATACAAAAATCTATAGAAGTAAGCAATCCTGTTTTCCCCTTAATTTGAGGATTAATACAATTTTAACTATATTTTAACGTTTGTGTCATGTTTGTAGTATGAAACCAGGCGCGCAACCGATATTATCTGCTGATTTTTAATTATATAAATATATAATTTATATTATAATAAATAGGTTTCCTTTTAAGATGTGTAAACATAAAAACAATGACAAAGATGCTGTCACAGTATTTCAACCTCAGGTTCAGGTTGTAGTATTGATCATAGAGATTGATAGAAATAAAAGGTTAGAGTAATCCTCTAAGAAATGACCTCTTTAACTCTTTCTCCAATGGCAGCATCTCTAGGAGAGGTGAAGGCGGCCATTTGAGTGAAAGTGTCCCATGTACTGCGAAGGGAGTCCACTAGCTTCTGTTTGATATCAGATCCCACCCGGAATACTGTATCCTTTAGTTCTGCAAAGTAATCATGAACATTGGCACGTCATTATCATAAAATACTCACAGTATATTCTGTTAATAAAGATATTTCTCCATATTTTAACACACGTGTTATGCTTGGAATCAGGAATACTCAAATTCTGTAGTCTTAAAAAAATTGTTAACATCACACTAACACATGTGTTATGCCTGTAGTATGCAATTAGGCACAATTGCATCAAAGAGCTATTAGTTTCTAAAATACATAACACCATGCCATTTGTGAATGGAAGTGAAGCTTGGAGTTGGCAGAAGAAGGTTGAAAGTAGGATAAATGCCGTAGAAATGAGGTTACTAAGAAGAATTTGTGGAAAAACAATTTATGACAGAACCCAATGAAGAAGTTAGAAAGGAATGTAAGGCGAATTAATGCGTTCTAAATAAAATTAAGAAAGGGTCACTAAGATGGTTTGGACATGATGATGGTTAGTTAGTTAGTTAACGATGACATTCATATCTTTTCAGGGCGGCAGTTTCTTGATTTTTTTTGCCAATGCAGATTTGTGGTTTTAACTATTATGTTATCTTCAAAGTATATTACTGTATATTACAGGTGCATCAATTATTTGTATTAACCAAAGATAATTTCAGGCTTCATGAAATTTATGTACTATAAGTGAAAGTGATAAGGGAAAACTTACCCAAATGCATTCGTTTCCTTCCTTTATGATGGGGTATCTGCATTGGTGGAATTTTCGTTAAATCCGAGTTGATGAGAGATTCAATTCTATAAAAACAAAACAGTATTAAACTAATAATATTGTGGGACTGGGAGGATTAATCCCCTCCCCCTTACCTAACCTACGGCGCTAGTATGCTGGCAGTAGCATAGCGCCCCCTGGAGACAAGGACCCTGTCTTTGCTCCGGACTTATTACCGCGTCCTTCGGCCGAGCGACACGCGTCCGCTCGAACGCTCTCGCCCTATCTATTGTTATACACTTGTCTGTGCCGAAATAAATAACTGTGTACCAACCAACCGCTGACTTTTCACTTGCACACCGAACCACCTCACACTACAATATAATTACTAATAAAATATTAACAACGATTGCTCTGTTTTTCCAAAGGAAAAAAAGTGACATTATGAATCATCACACTCTTTTCTTATCATATCTCAAGCAGTTTGACACATAGTTCACACATGCTATTTGGTTATTCAAATCTTAAATATGGTTTCTATTTTTTTAAACACCAAGTTAAATGGTATATGAATTTATTATATAATTTCTAATGTGAGCAGAAAATTTTTTCTTATGAAGAAAGAATTGGTGTTGCCGTGAGCCGGATGCAGGTGTGCCGCGTTCAAATATAAAAATACTTCTACGATTTTTTCTCGACTCGGACATTCGATTTTCATTAGCTAAAAAAAAGGTCTCCGCCAATTTCTACTGGCCGGAAGTCGCTGATGAGCTAAAACAAAAGGTCACCAACGTCTCCTGAGCTGATAAACGCCCAAGTCCAGACTTAATTTTAGCTTTTGGTGTGCCGCAAGATTCTTGGAAGAACTTATGTGTGCCGTAAGGGAGAAAATATTCCAGAGCACTGCTCTAGACCACCACCTCTGGATTCATATTTGAATATACTCGTATATAACTGAACTTCTTTCAAAACTTTCATTTAAAAATTGTCAAAATTTTGTACATTAAAAAAGGTTATGTTATAATCGAAACGTGTCTGTAAAAAGTGTTGTAAAAATACTAAGTGTAGTTATATTTATTAAATTAAGTTGTCTAGATTTTTTTACATTCAAAATGGTTCCATATGCTCAAACCATTAAAATTAAAGAGAAAAATATAATGAAGTCAATGCAAGTAATACAAAATCATGGAAGATCAATAAACATAGGATAGACTCAATTAATCAAAACTAAAAAAAACACTCATGTCAGAATTCAGAGGGGATGCCAAAAAAGACGTAAAGTGTGGGGATCTGTCCTCTATGGTTACCATGCTAAGAAATAGCATGCTATATGGTAAGTTGGGAATGTAGACTCACCGGTAAGCCACTGGGTCGAAAGGATGAAAGATGTTGAAGAAAGCTGGACATGTGGGCAACTGGAAGTCTTGCCCTAGACCTTCGATGCCTCTCACACAGACAAACATACCTGCAAAATATTACACCTTCATCATCAGGAGAATGAGATAAAATTATTTTTAACAAAATACAAGAGCCAAATAATGTTATTTTTTCTAATTTTCAATACTATATGTTGGTCGATGTTGTGGTTTTAATTTGGTAAAACTCCATTATAAAATAAGTATGTATTAAAAACGCGTTTGCTGTTTTGGTATTACATTGATATTATTATTTATAAAAAAATTACATACCTTTCTTTAAAAGCATTAACTAATCACTCAATTTTAGAGATAATTAGTTTTTAGGAAAAAACCCTAAAATTTGTTTTGTATAACTTCACAAAATTCTTTGTAAAGTACCACCCCAAATTTGGATTATATATTATACGAGTAACTAACTGACCCCGCGAACTTTGTACCGCCTCAGAATCAATAAATGTTGTGTTGACTTATTAGCTCAATTAAATTCAGTTTTTTATTAAGTTAAAATGAATACTCAAAATGAATTAAGTTATAAATGTGCAAAAATTGAAATGAAAAGAATTTTAATTACATTGAAATGAATGTACTTCACACGGCAGCAAGGCATTTGCTTTATTGAAGCGAATCAAAATGATTCATCTTGTCAATGAACTAAGCTGCGGGTGCTTTATTGCAATCTCGAAACTTTAAGACACGACTATAGAGCCACAAACGTATGTTGGCAGTGGCGCCAATGTGAACTAAAATGCCCAACGTCATTGTGACAGATTTGAGTTTTTGTTTGCATTATAAGTATTATTGTGAAATATTTTTGTTTTTATAAAATATTTTTTCAATGACTTAAGTGTCCCGGATAATCCTCTTCTGGTAAACCCGACCCTGAAAAATTGGGAGTGTACTGTATTTGGATTTACCAATGGGGCTTCCAAGGGCGAAGAATGCTTTGGGCTTGAAGACGAGCTGCGGGTAGGTGATGCTGGGCTGACCCGTGCCAGCTGCACCCTTCACATATGACATTGTTCGCTGTAGACACTGGCCCTCCGGTGGAATAGTCTAGAAAATGAAACATAGGAATAAAACATCTACAACACAAAGTATGGCGAACATAGAAGAAAATGAAACATAGGAATTAAAAAAACAACGTTGTTTATGTTCCACTTTAATTTATACAATACAAATATTATAACAGTTATATATTTACACCTGAGGATGGAGGTCACCTCTGAAACATGTCATGGTTAATATTTCATCCAGCCCAGCGCAGTTGATGCGCTGGGCTGGATGGCCATAATGTTATATTCCTTTACTTGTATTATTATTATTATCTTTTTGTTAATTTTTATACTATTACCTTAGTTAGTTTTATCTTGATTTTAGTTTAGTTAAATCTCGTTTCATAAGTCTATAATGTTAACTCTGTTCATTCATTTATATTTGTGGTAACATGTAATTGGCCTTATTTCAGTAATTCTTTGTGTATTTTTATTCAAATACTTATTCGCTGTTTGTTACCCCAAAATAAAAAAATAAAATAAATAAAAATATAATACAATAAACTAACTTACTAACCATCACACCGTCTCATTAGTAAAATGAATATACTGACACACTTTTCTTTCCTGACATACTTTTCACGCTTCCTCAACATTAATACATTGTGTAACGCATATTAGGAAAGAACTGCCTACCCCTTCAGAGAGACGGTGTGATTATAAGTTAGTTCGTTAATTATTTTTAAGAACCAACCGGTATCGTTTCTACCAGAGCTTCGTCAAGATACCAAAATAAACTGGCTGCTTAGGATCATGAATAGATTTTTCTTACCTGGATATCAGTTTTGGCCTCCTTCGTGACTTCTTTCTCCACGATCTTCTGATGGCAGAGGAGATCAAACACGATTACACTTCCCAGAGAATGTCCCCCGATTGAGACACCCCCTTTGAAGTTGGGGTTCCTCTGGCAGAAAAGCGTGTAGATACGATTCATCTCGTCTCCAACTGTGGACATTATCGTCTGTAAAGAGAAAAAAATATGTATATTTTTCTTGTCCCTCGTCTTCCTTGCACAGGGCCTCAAAGAACCTTCTCCACCCGACTCTATCGCATGCCTAAAATCATTCCAAGTGAGACCTGCCGCTTTAACCTCGTCCTGCAGGGTTCTTCTCCAGGTGGCTCTAGGTCTGCCTCGCTTCCTCTTTCCCCCATAGAGGACCAGTCCAGTGGGTCCTGCGCGATGCAGGCTGGGTTCCGTCTCAGAGTGTGACCGATCCACAGCCATTTGCGTCTTTTCGCCTGCCATGATCCAGAGAACGGCATTTGACACTGTTTGGGGCCAATAGATCTTGAATATTGAGCGAAGGCACCTATTTATAAACACCTGGAGTTTTTCAATAACATCCGAGCTGGATTTCTAAGTCTCACATCCGTACAGCAGTACGCTTTTAACGCTACTGCAGAATATTTGGAGCTTGAGCTTTCTCGAAATGATACTGGAACGCCATACAGGCTATCTATTACATGATAGGCCGGTTAATCCGAGGACCGATTGATCCGAGACAGGTTAAGAGGGATTCTACTCTACATGGTTTTCTTACCTACAATCTAGGGAGCTCTAGAGAGAAAAAAAATCTTATAAAAAGTTAGTTACAGTTTTATTGTCATTCAGATAAATATATTAGAACTTTTTACCTGACAAAATTTGGGGCTAGTATAGAAGAGAATGTCCAAGAGTGTGTCATTGGTGAAGCCACGCAGCTTGGGAACAGACTCCAGGGTTATCTGGCTAATTCTCTTGTCGATGCCAGACTCCTCGGAATGAAGGTTCCAGTGCCAGGAAACCGGAAGAACCTAAAAGAAGAGCAAAAAAATACACTTGATCTTTTTAATAGTCCAAAGGACAAATTGGACAGGGATAAGGGATATTGATATATACATCAGTGCAAGTAACAAAAGCTAAGATGAAATTTCACAATAGATCTTCATAAATGATATTGCAAAGGTGATAAACTTCTCGCGATTTCTTTTATTTGTCGATGATCTGAAATTATTCCTAGAAATTAACAATCTTGACGACTGTCTACACCTCCAGTCGGACATTAATAATATTGTTAACTGGAGTCACAGTAATCAAATGCAATTCAATGTCTCTAAGTGTATTATGCTATATTTTACTAGAGCATTGAAAACTGTGTATTATAGATACACAATGAACAACCAGCAACTAGCACATGTATCTACGATGAGAGATCTCGGTATCATCTATGAGAGTAGGATGACTTTTCGTGTACATATTGAGAGGATTTGTGGCACTGCATTAAGGATGTTGGGCTTCATCGTCCGGACCGAAAGAGTTTTCAGAGATCTCAGAGTCCTATACAACACATTGGTTCGGAGCAGACTCAAAAGTGGTTCTGTAATATGGAGTCCTCACGAGGCGAGATATTCCGTTATGCTGGACGGTAGAGTATCTCTACATGAGGGAGTATGGTAGCTATCCGTACATCAAGATGCTCCATACATATATTCAGGTAATTGCTTATAAATTATATATTTACCTCTATACGGCTAATCTGTCCCTTCTCGCAAGAGGATTTATAGTGTGACTGTACCAACTGGCGACTGATTCCTCTAAAATCGTCAACTGAAAACGAAAACCCCTTTTTAGTTTACATTTACAACAAAATTTTCATTCAAGCAACAATTCACTCATCCGCTCTTTTGTCCGAAACACAATGATACTTCAACATTATTACTGTTAAAATTTAAAACACTGTTATAATATCACAATTTCTTTTTATTCACTGAAAGTGTCGCGATAGCTGTTTCGCCAACCGATGTTGGCATCATCAGGTGTTGCAATAAAACATAAAGTTTATTGTAACACCTGATGATGCCAACATCGGTTGGCGAAACAGCTGTCGCAACACTCTCAATGAATAAAAAGAAATTGTGGTATTATAATAGTGTTTTAAATTTTAACAGTAATATTACATATTGCGTAAAATAAGCATTTTATTTAAAATCGGGGATAAATCACCAATAACATGACATATGTTTGCGTATTGAAAATAAGTACTGCTGTCTCATACACTATTTATGTCTCACTTCGCTACTTCTATATTCGCGAGCCAATTGTGCCAGTTGGTCTCAGACCAGTGTCATTAGCGAAAGTTTATTAAGTAATTAGATTTAAATATTATCATTTGTGACTTCAGTTGTAGTGCTACTTACCAACTTCTTCCAGACTCCTGAACTTGAGATCACAAACGGCACCGATCCCATGGATGAGGAAGAGCAGGTGATCTGACTGCTGCTCCTCGCCTTCTTCCACCTGAGAAGTGTCCACGCCCCTTCTTACACTCCTGGACTTAGGCACTCCCTAAAATGTCATGTCAGATTTCAGAAAAAAATATCCAATACATTTTAATATACCGGCTAGTTGATACAGCTATATCAGATATATTCAACACATTGAAATAATGAAACATGCAATTATCCATAACTGAGATTGTGGGTAATTGTATCATTAGACAACATCTTTTGAAATCTTCAAAAAAATACCCACAAACGCTAAAATCAATTTCAATCACCTTGAATTACGCACAAATGATGAAAATCACTTCAAATTACTTGCAATTATCATCAAATGTGATTGTGGGTAAATGTATCAATTATCAATGATATCATAAGCAATCTTACAATTACCCACAAAAACGAAAATCATTTTTAATTGCATACAATCGAAGACTATCGTCTGAAAATAATGTGTGATTGTCCATAATTGCTTACATTGTGGGTATTTGTGTCATACATTGTGATTATCCAATTGTGGGTATTTGTGTCAATTATCAATGATATCGTAAATCTTACAATTACCCACAAAAGTGTAAATCACTTTTAATTTTTACCTTGAATTGCACACAAATGATGAAAATCACCTCAAATTACTCGTCATCAACAAACGTGATTGTGGGTAAATGTATCAATTATCAATGTTAGAATTATCCGCAAAAACGTAAATCATTTTTAATTGCATAGAATCGAAGACTATCATCTCAAAATATTGTGTAATTGTCCATAAATGCGATTGTGCGTATTTGTGTTAATTTTTTTTTTTTAGATCTTAGAATCTTTTTTAGATCTTAGAATCATTTTTAGATCTTACTTTTAATTATGTAATGTTTCAGGTATATTTTAAATTGAGTTGTAGTGAGACTCCTTGTGTCTTTTCGTAGTTCATTGTAAAGTTTCAGTCCATTGTTCAATATCCTTGATTGTCCTGTCTTAGCTCGTGCATTCGGTAAGTGATATCAGTCACAGTTCCTGGTCCATTATCTGTGTATGTCTGAATTTTTAGTTAATTTGTAGCTGCTGTCTGTTGTCTCATCCATGGTACAATTTTCAAGGTCTCAAATTCGGTCAGGTCTCATATGTCCATTTGTTTTGTTTGTCTGTATATATCAATGATATCATTACCAATATTACCCACAAAAAGGATATATCACTTTTAAATTCCATACATTTGATGACAATCACTTCAAAATGATGAGTGATCATCCACAAATGCGATTGTGAGTTATAATGTCAATTATTAATATTATTTGAACTCACTTTGGATCATTTTAAAGTATGCACAGCTATCAACAATCGCCAATAATCAATAACAATTATTGTTTTGAATGTTTGAATTATTTATTATATTCTCACTACAAGTATTGTAAATAATTGAATCAATTGTTAATTACTTTAAAAAACACCAACCATCACCTCAAATCACTAACAATTGTAATATTGTGGGTGAATTTTTCAATTATCAACTTAATTAGCTTAAGAAATCAATTGAAATTATCACCCACAAACACCTCAACTACCCACAAATTGATAAATGTGTTTAATTATCGATAACTGAAGTTACCATTGTTTTCAATCAATCACAATTAACTCCAATCGTTCATTGTTGTTTGTGGGTAGTCTATTGACAATTACATTTGAAATTTTAAGCAATTACCCACAACCATTGCAAAACATCTAAATAATTTAACTGTTTTTTTTTCTACATACCAAATTATCGTCGTTTTATATAATATTATACTTAAATATTACATTCGGTTAATAATACAATTAACTAAAAAATGACACTCGTATATAAGTGAAATGATGTGAAAATATGTAAAAAGACAGAAGCAAGCATCACACCAAAAATATCTCACTAACAACGGGAGGGCACAACTTGAAAAATTGGCTTTGGGGTAGGATTTTGCATGATTGTAGTACCCTATATGAGTGATCGATAATCAAAGTAAGAAAGCACAATGGCTAGCCAATTTAGAGAAAAAATGCTTCAAACTTTTCACCTTAACTTATATATTAGAAATTTCGTCACTATCTTCAACAACAACAAAAAATACGACAAGATTCGAACCCAAAACATCCCGGTCAACAGAATGCGGAAAGCACTCTATATTATCATAGCATATCGAGAGGATTTGTGACATTGCACTGAGGATGTTGAGCTTCATCATTCGGACCGGAAGAGTTTTCAGAGATCCCAACGTGCTCAGAGTCCTATACAATGCGCTGGTTCGGAGCAGACTCAAAAGTGGTTCTGTGATATGGAGTCCTCACGAGGCGAGATATTCCATAATGCTGGAGAGGTTTCAGAAAAAAATTCTGAGGTATCTCTACATGAGGGAATATGGCAGTTATCCGTGGCTCTATCCCACGGCATTTTTTTTATGAATGCTCCAACCAATTCTTTACAGCTTCGAAAAGATGGGCATCTCATTACCCATTTCTTTAAATTAATCAGGGGATATTTCGAGAACTCGGCCGTGCTAGAGGGTGTTGGTCTTTTTGTCCCTGATAGATTTCTCCGACAGCGACAGCACAGTTTGTTTTACCTACCGGCCACCAGAATCAACCTGTCTCTGGTGACATCGGAGAGAAGAGCAATTAGTCTGCTGAACGCGGTGTCCTCGGAGATCGACGTCTTTCATATTAGTGAAGGTACGTTCAGGGGACAGATACTCTTGACTTTAGAAAGTATCTTGTCTTCCTAATGTCGAACCATCTCTAATGCGGTCCTGGTATTAACTTAAACATTTTGCTGTTTGTAATGTCTTTTGAGTTAATAAACTGATTTGATATATATAAAAATAGAAACTTTGAAGGGGTTTTTCTCGAAATTGGCTGGAAATTGCGCTTTTTTACTTTGGCTATCGACGATTTTTAAGGGGTAGTACAATCTTACAAAATCTTATCCCGAAATCAATTTCCCAAGCCGTGCCCTCACCTTATAAAATAAATTGAGATTGTGTTCCATGGATCAACTATAGCCCACGTTTCATTGACCGTTGCAGTCTCCACGTTTAAGGATAATCATTTACATTGAAGATGGATATCGAAATGATTTCCGAAGCGTATGACAAAACCAAAAATGATCAAGCCAAAAAAATACAAAAATATAAATATTTTCACAAGAGGTTAGTAAAAAGATTGACAACCACTATTGTGATATGCGTGAAACTTGTGTTAGTGGAAAATTAGGGTGACCACATATAAAAAACGTTTTATTAAATTTATCAGACTGGCGCAAAATGGCTTTTGTGGTTTGAATTCTTTATAACATTACATATTCAAAGAATTGTTTTTTTCTGATAAATGAAAACCTCTGTTTTATACAGTTTTATTTTATTTTATCGGAATGACATTTATGCCATGCTAAGGCAATTAAATGTAGGGAGAATCAAATGCATTTCTGTTTATATACCTGAGCTAACGGAATATCACTGCACAATATTGAATACATAATTAGAATCGAATATAAAGAGTACAGTTACAGTTTTAAATTATTGGAACCTACATATCTAAAAATATTGTGGCATAATTAATTATTGACATTAATTTCGCCATATCGCTTTTACTCGCTTTTCGAAATAACCTTTGTGTTTATGCCACAACTAACTAACTAGTTAGCTAGTTAGTTAGTTGTGGCATAAAAACAAAGGTTATTTCGAAAAGCGAGTAAAAGCGATATGGCGAAATTAATCGCTTTTTTGCAGTACTTATAACAGTCGATCGCTACAGTGTTAAAAGGTGTGCATAACTTTGCAAGGACCATGAGTAAATACTAGTGTTAACTGTAGAGATGTCTTTGGTGAGCACATGTTAACGTTTCCCTTATTGTTAGAAATGTTTGGGCCTTACGGTGCTGCATACTACACATTTCTAAAAGAGAGTTTGAAATCGATAAAATGGAATGCTTCAATTTATAATAATTGAAGACAAAGATGATTTATCCAATTGTTAAAAAGAATGCAAACATTTTGAACAGAATTAACTTTTCTCTCACACTCCAAATATTATACTAGCGACGTCAATAGTGTGGTGAATCGCTTACATTTCAAACCTGAATAACAATTATATTTCTCGCTCTTTCAAATGCATATATGCTCGCTCTTGCCAATGACATAAAGAGTAATAGTGTGAGTGACTTGTCTCCGATTTTCAATAAAATATTTATTCTGTGCCCGAAAAATAAATAGTTATTTAAATATCTATTTTTTGCTTCCTTGCTATCGTATATAAAACTATGTGGTCTGTTCTCCAGAGCGTTATTCCTCCTGTGAGATGTATTCCCAGCTTTCCATCATTCCATCTTTTTCATTTTTCATTTATTTGAATAAAAATCACAAACATATAATTCCAGATCGTTTGCAATTATATTATAAGAATTTATAAGAGAAGCGTAAAAAAAACATTAAGATAAAGAATTAGAAAGAATCATAACATTGATATTGCATCCCTGAGGCAACTCACACTATCACGAAATATGTCGACCTCTGAGGCGACCCGATCAAGCAATAATATTGCCCTGCCCACAGGCATAACCATTGGCAGGTTGGTTCTGCAGCGCGGCAAATAAAACAATATGTGCTGTCTTTGACGAAGGTCGGGGACAAAAAAACGTTTGGGAGGTCTTCTACGAGGACGAGTCCCGTGAGACTGATTATCAATTTATTTTTGCAGTCGTAATAACATCTTGTAGATTAGGTTAAGATAAGTTAGGTTAGATAGTGATAAATTATTAAGAACAAAATACCATCACCAAATAATAATTGTAAACATGGAGTCTTATTAAAAAACACACATTAAAAATACACAAAAATAACTAAGATATTATATGACCTTTAATTGGAGCCAGGAGTACCATTAACAAAACAATAAAATCTAATGTTTTACTGAAATTTCATACTAAAAGACCATCTGTTGATAATCACCAACACTGTCAGGACTCGAAACCGCTTTTGCCAAATCTGAATAAATCAATGTTGGCTCAGCATAAATGGCCGCAGTCAACACTGCTCAAACAAACTAACTTACTATCGGGCAGTTTCTCTAATGGCATAGAAAGAGAGGACACACAATTCTATGTACATACTAAGTAGTAAGTAATTGAAAAGAGTGTAGCATTTTGATAGTTTAAAATCATTTAAAATGGGGGTGCAGTGTACACTTCCCTTTAAGCTGTGGGCGTGTAGCGTGCACACAACTCCCTGGCGCGCGCAGATGCGTTACAACAGGGCACACAAAAGTTACACCAGCGTTAAGATGAGTTCCTAACACTTAGATACACTGGTAACACCGGCTATACGTAAACGACTGGCGCACATCTTCTTCAAGTGCTCTGTCGGGTCCCCCCAATGTTGGCGATCGCCTCGGCGAACCTGTCCCTGTCCTGCGCCGCTCGGAACAGCTCCTCCACACTTCGGATGCCGGTCCACTCCCTCACGTTTCGCAGCCAGGACATTTGTCTCCTTCCGGGCCCTCGGCGTCCCTCAATTTTCCCCTCCAATATCAGTTGGAGAAGGTGGTACTTTTCCCCACGCAGTATATGACCCAGATGTGAGATCTTTCGAACTTTGATAGTTAATAAAAGTTCCCTGTCAACTCTAGCTCGCCTCAGGACTTCGGTATTAGTAACCATTTCTGTCCAGGGAACTCTGAGCATTCGGCGATGGAGCCACATTTCAAATGCTTCCAGTGTGTTCATTGAGTTAACTTTCAAGGTACACGTTTCACATCCGTACAATAAAACAGACCACACATAGCATTTGATTATTCTCTGGCGGAGTTTCAAGTTTACGTTATCATTGCAGAAAAGTGATTTCATTTTATTAAACATAGCTCTTGCTGCCTCAATTCTGCATTTTATCTCTACACCTGGGTCAAGAGATTGCGTTAGTATGCAGCCGATGTATTTAAAAAGTTTCCACCCTTTCAACGTTACGGCCGTTCAAATGCAATACTGACCCACTGTAGTCAAGCCATCCGAATGTCATCCATTTGATTTTACTTACATTTATTGTTATCCCTAATCTTTCACCGGACTCGTCAACAAGATTAAGGAAGTCCTGAAGATCACTGACACTTTCAGCCAATAAAACAGTGTCGTCGGCATATTTTATATTGTTTATCACAACGCCAAAGCACATAACCTTCGGAAAATTAGACAAAACATTGGTCCAGTGTGTATATTATACAATAATTTTGATTAACATTGTAGCAGAAAACCCCATATCAAGTTTCCTCAGCTGTAAGGCGAATATCAAAACATATATATAGATAGCCCATGGACCCCAGAGCTTTGTGTCAGCTCTGTAGCTAACATAAAAATAAAGAAATCAATTTTTAAAACAACAAGAAATATCCTTGAGGTAATCACCAGCAATAATAATGTATTTTGAAATCAATAAAGAGGAAAAAAACAAACATCATAGCAGATAACATCAGGGTTGCCAAATTAAAAAAAAGGTTAAATTAAAATATGGCATACCCGTTAGGCCATTGATTTTTTATGTGTTTTTTAATAAGACTCCGTTAAGTTTGTTAATGATAATAAAACAAGTGATGCTGACTTCTCGCTCCTCCTCCATTTGCTGTTTGAACGACTTTTTCGGCTCCCCTATTCCATGCACGACGAAGAGCAGGTGATCCGGAGTCTGCGGTCCTTCGCCTATCTCTATGTCTGTCCAAACGTCCAAGCCACGAGCCACCAGGGTTTTAGGAATGCTCGAGTTGAACATTGGCT
Source organism: Lepidostoma basale (assembly GCA_022606425.2). Classification (NCBI taxonomy): domain Eukaryota; kingdom Metazoa; phylum Arthropoda; class Insecta; order Trichoptera; family Lepidostomatidae; genus Lepidostoma; species Lepidostoma basale. Next base: position 116,402 of record JAHDVF020000790.1, on the reverse strand, counting down.
ATCGAAAAAACGTCTCACTTAACTCAAAACAGTGTACAAATGTCACATGCGTGGAATAACAGGATGCTTGAAGAAATATGGAAGGGAGAACTGCATATAAGGATAGAAATACATGGCATTCTATCCTGCAATATGGTGGTAAGTATGTCAGAATCTTATGTAATATATTAATGAATAAAAAAGCCTAAAAAAATTGATATTTTAACTCCGGATGCGCCTTGTTTTATACTACAGACATAACATATCTGATAAAAAGTTGTATTTATGTTATGTGATAATCCCGTAATTAAACGGAATTTGGGAAGCGCCTAGTTAAATACTACACGCATAACACAAGTGATAAATCGATAAACTGTGTATTAAAAGTTACTGGTCCAAATGATTTCATTTCTTCAAATAACGAATTGCGCCCGATACAGGAATTTGACATTTTACATTTGTTTTGTTCTGATATAAAAAGTGTGACTTAAATATATCGTGAGATGGATTCCACTTCCAGGAATTTACTTGATAAAACTTTATGTCAACAGAAATCGATTTTCGAAAAAGGTTAAAAGCGCCTAGTTGCATACAATATACATAACACAAGTGTTAAAATTTTGTTGCTATTAGGAAATGCCAAGATATAGAGAACTTATTATAATAATAAAAGTGCATAGACATGGATCTTCTGACTTACAGAGGTTCAGCTCTTGTGGCTATTCCTCTTACGTCTGAAGGGTTGTTGGCTTATATGGGGGCTTATTTGTGAGGCTCGGGGTGTTATTCTGAAATAGGATCGATTTTGGGCGCTTGAGGCAGCTGCAGGTGTTTGGGTCACAACTTGAGAGGTCTTTTACTGTGGGGTTAGGATGTGAAGAGATTTATAAAAACGTTCGGAAAATTTCCGAATGAATTCATTTATCATCAGGATTCCCGACCCTAGTTGCAGTTGTGTGATCCTGGATAGCCTTACAGGATTTAGAGGTTCTGTATCTGATTCAAAGTTAGTTATTTCTATAGCCTACATTAAAATGAATATGGTTTTAATGTATGTATGATGTATTTGCATGAGGTAAAAAATCTATGTATAATGTAAGAAGTAGCAATGATGAACATAATAATACAAATTAATTGATATCTGTCTACTCTTATAGGGACACGATGTAATGGTTAGTTACAAATCTAAATGATGTCTATGATAAACACGGTTCACACATCGTAAAGCAGAAAAAACCCTTACGCAAATATCTTGAATTGAATGCTGTATTTGACGATCATATTGAAAAACAAGCGTGGCAAATTGCTGCCATCTGTCGGAATTTTTATCAACTACGTTCATCTGCAAAGGTTTGAGTCTCGGATAAATTAGAAAACATTTTTAAAATGTGATGTAACGATGTGCCCAGATAATGTACAATGAATGAATTTAAAACATTTGTTTTTAACGTTTTTAACAATTAATTTGAGAATTAATTATTGATTTTAAAATTATTTCATATTCTATTCCACAATGAAAATACCCAATGAAATTAATGTGTGAAAATTTATACATTTGTGTTAGATTATAATAGCAATTTAAACCAAAAAAAAATAGCCTTATAAATTTAATTAATGCCATGCTTTTAGCTAAAAAATATATTACATGTAAATATATGTACATAAACCCATAAAACCATGCATTTCTTATAAAGGTGTAAAGCAATTCTTCGAGAAAATGTTAATTTATTTATTTATAAAAGTTGAAATGTGAATAATACTGTATTACATAAAAAAATAAAAACCATAAAAAGGTGTTGATTTTTAGCACATTTTAAATTAAATATTTTATCAACAATTAATATATTTAAATATATTTTAATACATTTGACCCTTAAATGCACTCTCTTGCATATCTACAACAATTTATTTAAGCGCTTATAACTCTGTATACATGCAATAAATGAACTCCAATGCATAGTGTTGAGTAAGTGTAACAATACGCCGAGCCATCGTGTTTTTATATTATTCGAGTAGATGTCTCCGTAAGCAAGAAATTGACATTTTAATAAAATAAAAAATGTTGGGTGCAGATGTGTCACATTTCTGAGAGTTTCAATATTTATATTCATTGGTGCTACTGAATATAAAACGAAATAATTTATAATTTATATACTCCATAAAGGTGAGTGTACCATTGTTTATTAATTTTTTATTTTTTGTAATTTTTTGTAATAATTGCATATTTGATATATATTTTTTGTAATAAATCATATCTGCAACAAGCCATTTTTATGAATAAAATCCACAAATAAATTTACATATTTTTTTTATTATTTTTCCTGTCATGTTCAACCTAATTTTAGTATAAAAATATTTTTACTTTTGAATTTGGAAAAATCATGCATTTAAGGGTTAAATATATTTCATAAGTATTGATTTTTTAACACGTTAAGTGCGGAGCACTGACCAAGACAGTGGTAAGGGGAGAATCCAAACGGCGGACCCTTGTTCAGGGTAGGTCTTATACCAGGGATGGCAAACGACGGACCTGCGGGAGAAATTCGATACCGAATTCTGAGTCGGTTTCAGGGATATCCGATCCGGCTAGTAGCTGCCGAATTCTACCATTTGGAAATTGCTTATGGGCTGAAAAAAAAAACGAATTCTCTGCCTACTAAGCGGAAGTCACTGTCGAGTTAAAAAAAAAAGTCGCCGCCGAATTCTGTACGCACTAACCGGAAGTCGCTGATTAGCTTAAAAAAAAGGTCGCCATCGGACTTCCTTCTAAATAAAAATGTGTCACGATTTTCATTTTTATGAAAACCCTAGCCAGTGCTTTTATTTGTTTTTTATATTTTCCCACTTGCGAAACGGGTTCGCCATCCCTGCCCTACATGGTTCGGTTTTAAGTAAGTGGGAACTGGTGAGACTGTGTTTTCTGAACTATGAGCACATGTTTGTTTTACCCTGGGCAGGTGACGTATATAGGGTGTTTTTTAGAGGTAAACAATACATATTCAAAATGAAAAAAAACACATTTAAATAATGTCAACGTCTATGATTATTGGCTTTATTTAATAGATAATTTTATGCCATTGTTGTTTAAAGATGGCTGGCTCGAATGAAGCGCAATAGTGAAATCCAATTTTCAACAATTATCGTCTTTTAGATGCGTATTATCCACTAGAGTGTACGTGGTGCGAAAACGATCCATGGTCTTCCGAATAACTTGCTCGAATTGACGATTATGTCGACCGTAAAATGGACGTAGTGCACGATAGCGAAACGAACCATGAATTTCAAAATAAATTTGCACAATTCGCAAGCGCTGTTCTGACGTCAGTCTATTCATGGTGAAATGGCAAAACGTACTGACTACAAATCAACTGTCAACTGTCAAATTAACAGTCTGTAGAAACAATGCTGCCAGTTTAAAAACCAAACCTCTTAAAAAAAACACCCTATACAGCCATTTATGAAATCCCCTCCGGACACCGTCCACCTGGAAGACTACCTAAGAGATGGAGGGACTGGTCCTCATCATTCCAGGAGACATGACAGATCGCCAAATCTATTAAAAGAAGAAGAAGGAACTGGTGAAACATTCCCTGATGACTAAACCCCATCCTACTTACTTAAAAACGGACGGTATCAGGTCTGACCTGGACAAGGATCCGCCGTTTGGGTTCACCCCTTACCACTGTCCCGGTCAATGTTCCGCAGTCAACGTGTTAAATATAATATTTATATAATTAAAAAATACATATACTGAATAAGCAATACAATAATATCAAAATATGGGTGCAGATGTCTTGGATGATTTTTAGGGAATTTAAAGAGAAATGTTTTTTTCGAAATTGTTTAGTGTACTAAAAAGAATGCTTTACACCATGTCCCCATTACAGTTTATTAAAAGGATAGAGCGCCAAACATTTGTATCCTGACATTCTCCCCTTCGCAACAGTCATACATTGCTTGTAAACTTTGTACAGAATGTATTGAAAATAGACCAATTAATAAAATGTCTCACTTCGGTTTGACCACTTTATACGAGGGAACAAAGCAAATACAATTGTCTTAGAAGGTTCTTAAATGATTCCCTTTTGATTAAGTACAAAAATAAGATTTGAATTGACCCATTTTTAATCAATTTAAAAAAAATCCCTAGTTTTAATCCAAGAGATTGGTTTGCAGCGAATCGTAAGATTTTTGCCGATTCTTGGGGCTTTTAATGTGGTGGTTTCCCGTTGCTTTCCACATTTATATACATCAGGTTATTTGAATCCAATTACTGTATATAACTTTTAAGCTATTGATTCTCATGACATGTGATAGGTAGCTAATCTATCGCCATTTTATTGTCACGTGAATTCTACATCAGACCGATGTGACATCACAGGGGAATCGAACCCAGAACCTTCGGTGTGACAGTCAAAGCTCTTGGCACTCTGCCACGAAGGTCATAAATAGGCAAATTAAAATCCATCATTTGACAATCGGTAAAAAATTATTAGCAAACATTTTATGAAATGGTCTATGGGGCAAAACAATTAAACAGATGTGAAACAAAATATATTTGAATGTTTTTTTAATTTGACTGGGTTTATCTTTTGATAAAAAAAATTAAACCCAGTGCAAATATATTTTATTTTTAATATTTGAATAAAGCAGTGTGGCAAACATGAGCATAAATAAGGAATTACCGAAGTTCCTCCCCACACATCTGGGCTGGTCTGCTTGAGAAAATGTACCATTACGGAAGCGCTATGGAGTACGACGCTTTCTCCACTTGGCAGAGTCACCTTGCGGTTCCATACAGACGTTATCATACCCAGGCGATATTCCTCCTAAAAATGTAAATCATGTTATTTATATGAAATCAATGCGAGGACATTCAACTATAATTAATTCTGAACAAACTACGCCATTTTTTAAATAAAACATTAGAAACATCTGTGTCGTGTTGCCGAAAGTAATTTAATAGTCTTTTTGTATAGGGACTGTATAAAATATAAAGGTTGATTGTAATAATCAATTACGCAATTTTTTTAAATAAAACATTAGAGACATCTGTGTCGTATTGCCGAAAGTAATTTAAGACGTTTTTTATATGGTGACTGATAAAGGTTGATTGTGTTAATCAACTATGACATTTTTTTTTTTTAATAAAACATTAGAGACATCTGTGTCGTGTTGCCGAAAGTAATTTAATACTATTTTTGTATAGGGACTGTATAAAGTATAAAGGTTGATTGTAGTATAGTATAAAGGTTGATTGTAATAATCAACTACGCCATTTTTTTTTTAATAAAACTTTAGAGACATCTGTGTCGTGTTGCCGAAAGTAATTTAATACTATTTTTGTATGGGGACTGTACAAAGTATATACAGTTGATTGTAGTATGGTATAAAGGTTGATTGTACTAATCAACTACGCCATTTTTTAAATAAATCGTTAGAGATATCTGTGTAATGTTACCGAAAGTAATTTAATACTGTTTTTATATGGTAATTTTATAAAGTATAAAGGATATTTACTACAGAGCAGCGTAAATAATTGGTTATGGTTTTAACTAACTAACTAACTAACTAACCATCACGCCGTTTCCCCAGAGGGGTAAGCAGAGAGGATGGATCGCCACGTCGTTCGATCCTGGCATAATTCTCGCGCGTCTTCTACATTCACACATCGTGACATGCACGCTCATCGATTGTTCTTACTTCGAACATGGCCGCTTTTCAGTAATTGATTAATTTGGTCATGTAATGTCTTCCTTGGCCTTCCTCGACTTCTTTTCCCATTCACACTACTTGCATATATATTTTTAACCATTATTCTTTCATCTATTCGTTCCATATGTCCAAACTATATTAGAGAACCTTTCTTAATTTTATTTATCACGCATTCATCCGCCTTACATTATTTTCTTACTTCATCATTAGATATTCTATCATGTTTTGTGTTATGTATTGTTTATGGTTGAAATTAGTATTAAATTCGTCAATTTCCTATGTCGTTCCCTTCCCTTGTGGTACATCGTCCGAAAGGATCATTGACCAATTTTCTTGGTAAAGCAGATGCCGCTTTTACCACCAATACGGCTAGATATTAGAAAATGTTTGAGGCCAGTAGTGTGAAACCACCCAAAACTGTGGCTGATTTGAAACACAGGCAAACTGATTTGAAACACAGGCAAACTGCCAGAGACTCAAAGACTCAATTGACATAAGCATTTTGACTGAGAATTTTAGTTCACCCAAATGATACATTCGCTCTTATACTTACTTCCAGAGTATCAGCTATATCCTCCGTGTAAGGAATATAACGGGTGTCGCTTGTGCCCTTATAAAACCAACTGCATCTAAAAATAAAAACAAAAATATTGAAAATAGTTTTACAATAGTTTTACAAAAATAGTTTTGTAAAAAAATATTAGTTTCGTTGAAACGGTCATAACTTTACATTGATAAATAAGTCCACGTGTCACGGTGTTGAGTAATCGCTACACATTTAAAAATTAACGATTTAACACCTGAAGACGTAAATAATCAAAAACAATTTCTTCAATTATCTAAATGATAAAATAATATAAAATCATCACCAAACGTGCACGGTTAACAGCAGAAAGCGCCATATGCATTAATCAAATACTGGCCCCACTACTAGTAATTTATCCCTCTTACACTCACAAATATAGCAGTAATGAAAGTGACACAATTAACCAGTGTGTGTGAGAGAGCTATATATTATTTATTTGCTCTTAACACTTCAAAACGCAACAACGCCACACAATTGTGATTTTTCCCATTTTTAGTAAAATTCCTTTTCTGGTGCCAATAAGTATTTATTATAAAAATGAAATAATTATTTTAATAACGGAAGTCAGTATTTAGTATACTCATAGATACTCAAGTTTATGAAGCCTGCGTTCTGCCAGTTGGTACTTACGGTCTTGAAACTGTTACATTGTCCAAACAAAGTGCCGAGAAACTACGAGTGACCCAAAGAGCCATGGAAAGAGCCATGTTAGGAATAAGCCTAAGAGACAGAGTCAGAAACGATACGGTGGGAGAAAAAACAAAGGTCACTGACATCATCCACCGGGTGGCGACTCTAAAATGGCAATGGGCAGGTCACGTAGCCAGAATCTCAGATGAAAAGTGGACAAGAAGACTGCTGACTTGGAGACCGTGGACGGCAAAGAGAATTGCAGGGCGACCGCAACTACGGTAGAAGGATGATCTGAACAGACACGTCGGAATAACCTGGATGCAGTCTGCACAGGAAAAAGTGACATGGAAGCGAATGGAGGAGGCCTTTGTCCAAGAGTGGACGGGAATAGGCTGAGGAAGAAGAAGAAGAGAAGATTATAATCATACAAAGTATAAAATATATTAAAATACTGACCTGTTACATTATTATTACATCCAACAATGTACTGCACCACCGTTTCTTTTTTCTTCTATATGATCTGTGCAATTTAAAGCACTGCCAATGCCGTCTTGAAAGTATATACCAGTCCGTAAGCACCATAAACAATATTTGCAACATGGAGATTTATGGGGCCGTATTTACCGTATTGGAATCCGTAAATTTACTTTGTGTCTCGAGCCGTGATCTCATTTTATTTCGATTATAAATGTGAAATTAATGTAAAATACGACTACGATTGTATTATCACTCCTTATGTGTTACAAATATTTTAATATAATACAACTGTGTTCCGCAGTGCGGGTATGTCAATTTGGCTGCCTTACCTCTCTACACTGAAGATTCTTCATAACATGTTCAAATAATGTAATGTAGAATCTTCACCGAATAACATTAAAAATAAGATGAGAGTAGTGATGTCAGGAGTTCTACTAAAGAGCACCAAGGAGTTTGTCTACCTCGGGAGCAAAATAACATGGGACGGTCGGTCTCAGAGCGAGGTCGACAGCCGTATACATCAGGCTAGGCTTGCATTTAATAAAAGGTCGAAAATAATATAATCGAATAATATAGACCTGAAACTGAGAATACTCCTCATCAAGATCTATGTATGGAGTATCTTGATGTACGACTGCGAGACATGGTGTCTATCTGAAAGAGATAAACGGAGACTAGAGGCTTTTGAGATGTGGTCTTATAGAAGACTATTAGGAATTTCCTAGAAAGACCACATCATGAATGAGGAGGTTCTTCAAAGCATCGAAGGAGGAAGGCACTTGCTCAAGACCTTGTCCGAAAGGCGTGCAAGATCGATCGGCCATGTAATACGACAAGAAGGCCTCTTGCATGCCATAATGGAGGGTATGACCGGAAAATGATAGGATGATAGGAAATTGGTGCAAACCAATCCCAGGATTGAAACCAGAGAGAGAGAACATTATTAATAATGTTCATGTTTATTAATTGTTTGGAAAAAGTCGAAATATTTGTTACAATTTATTGACATTTGACAACTGTCAAATCAGATCGGCCCATATTTAATAATAATAATAATAAATTGGATAATTTATAGAGCGCCATTATTATGAATTACTCAACTCAAGGGCGCTGTAGAAAATGCTCCGTTTTATGAACTAGTTAAAAATAAACATATTTAGAGTGAGGGCTTCACCCAACGCAGTCGATCAATCCTTCTTATCAGGAAAGGATAATTTGAAAAGGTGCGTTTTGAGTCTCGGTCTAAACTCTGAATGATTCTCAATGCACTTAAGGTCTGCTGGAAGATTGTTCCAGCCTGATGGACCGGCTACCGCGAAGGCTCGGTCGCCAAAGTTTGTGCTAGGACTGCATTTTGACACAGTCAATCTACCGTTCGCAGAAGTCTTAGCTGATCGCAGTGTAGACTGTCTGACATTCAGGTTCTCGTTGATGCAGAGTTCAGATATATAAGCTGGTGCCATACCATGCAACACCTTGAAGACCGTCCAGCAGAGCTTGTATTGTATCCTTTCTGGACATTTCAGCCAGTGGAGCTCCTCAAGATGCTATGTGACTACTCTTCGGCACACCTTTTATCAGTCTTGCTGCTGCGTTGAATGCAGACTGGAGTTTATTAGTTTGCTGTTTGGGGATTATTGTAGCTCCATTGCAGTAATCAAGTCGTGATACGACGAAGGAATTGATTAATGTTTTAAAACTGTCAACGGGAATATTTATTTTTATGGATCTTGATTGCCTAAGATGAAAGAAGCTACTGCTGACTGTTTTATTGATTTGAGTTTTCAATGAAAGATCAGTCTCTAGATGGACGCCAAGAAATTTTATTGAATTTTTAGGAGAGATATCTGTGTCGGATATAGGTACCTACTGGGGAACGATCAATTAAGTTTTGGCGCTTCATACATTACTTCCAACATTACGGACTAGTAAGAAGTGATTTCGAGACGGCATTTAGAATTACGAGAGGTTACATTTAATTTTTGCAAAAATTAACATTCGATTTCATGTTTCTTTTAGTCATTTCCCGTTATTTAGGGTCGGCTCTCCTAATAATACTCCATCAAGCTTTGCGATCCTGCGTCATTTAACTGTCCAGTCGCAGCCTTCAGATCGTTCCTGACTGTAGACACCCAACTAACAGGACGCCGACCTGGCCCCCTTCTTCTATCTTCCAGCTGCAGACCCTTGTAGACTATATAGTCATCTTCTCTCCTGCTCACATAGCTGTATCATCACAGACAATGTTCCCTCGCTTTATCCATTAAAGGGGTGACTTTAAGACTACCCCAGATTTGCACATTTTTAATACAATCATTTGATAAACTAAATTTTAAAATTACCTTCTAACAATTTCACTGTCTTCCCTCCAGTACACTGAAGATCGCTCTCTCTTTGCAAGAGACACGTCAAATCGCCCCCCATCTGTGGCAATCACATCATTTGGTCCAGATGCATCTAAAAAAAATTTTTTAAAAAGATTAGAAAAAAGGTTATCCTTAAATGACAGAATTCTGGAACAGGTTGCAAAGTTTAGATATCTGGGAGTGATCATCAAAATGATCTTGTCAGTGAACAATAGGACAACAACAACAACAACAACAATAGGCTTCGGCGGTATCAGATTGTCTCAAGGATATAATATGGAAAAACAAGTACATGAGAACTGACAGTTAGGTCAGAATATACTCGTATAAAACCTGCGTAAGGCCTATACTGACATATAGTATTGAGACCAGAGCGGATACCACAAGAACGAAGGCTAAAGTACGGGTGGCAGAGATGTGGACGCTGAGGATGATAGCAGGAAGGACTATTCGAGATAAAGTGAGGAACACGGCCATCCGCGAGATCTGCAAGGTGGAGGATGTCGTGAGATGGGGCAGAAAACGTAGAAGATACTGGAATGCGCACGTGCAGAGGATGGATCCCACCAGAATTCCACACGCTGTGGCGCATCAGATTCCTGGCGGCTGCCGTCCTCCCGGAAGACCGCCGAAGAGATGGAGAGATAGTTGGGAGTCAACCTCCCAAGAGAGGCCAGCCTGATTTCAGGAACAGACCAAAGGTCTATGAGGAGAAGAAGAAGAAAAACTAACTGGAAGCTAGATTCCGTAACAAATGCCGTAATTGAAAATTATCTCCATTAGTTACGCTAAACCTTAATAAATAAATAAAATAGCCGATTAACAAAACGGCATGTTGTATTTTCCAGGCAATAAGCAGAGTATTTACCACCAAACACATGTAACGTACTTGGAACAAGTAATAAATGTGGCGTACATGAGATAAGTGAGAGACGTGGCGTACTTGGTGCAAGTGAGAAATGTGGCGTACTTGAGACTAATTAGAAATATGGCGTACTTGGAACAAGTGAGAAATGTGGCATACTTGGGACAAGTGAGAAATATGGCATACTTGGGACTAATTAGAAATATGACATTCTTGGAACAAGTGAGAAATGTGGCGTACTTGGGACTAATTAGAAATATGGCGTATTTGGAACAAGTGAGAAATGTGGCGTACTTGGGACTAATTAGAAATATGGCATTCTTGGAACAAGTGTTAAATGTGGCATACTTTTGACAAGTGAGAAATGTGGCAAACTTGGAACAAGTGAGAAATGTGGCTTACTTGGACCAAGTGAGAAATGCGGCATACTTGGGATAAGTGAGAAATGTGGCGTATTTAGGACAAACAATAAATATGGCGTACTTTTGATAAATGAAAAGAAGAGTGGGGTATTAATAAGTCAAAAATACTCACTTATACAACTAATAACAAATAAAATATCGAAAGATGTCGTGGCATTACACATTGAATGAATACTTATATTACGATTATACTCACTTGAGGTGTAGGCCAACTCCAGTTTGTCAGAATCCAGCTGCGAAAATGGTGTCCAAATCACTTTGTCGTCTACATCCTTCCCGTGGAACCAGTGTCTCTGGACTGGCTTATACCCTTGCTCAGTTTTGCTCGACTAAAACCAATGATAAATCATTAATACGTTAATAAAAATAGACATTTTTTTACTAATTAATTCAATAACCCTACTTGTTGACACGTCAATTGTTTGGAACAAATTTCAGTGGAATAGCATGATGGTGAAGTTAGGCTGGGTAAGATTATAACAGCCATGTTGCTAGTTTAAAAACGTCGTGTGTTTAGCATATCTACGAGTATTTAAATTGTGGACGAGACAGTTTCTTAACATAAAATATCACATCTTTATTTATCTCTCTGGAAAATGGCAAAAAGGTATTTTTGGTCAACCATGTTGAATATATTATACATAGATCGCCGGATAGATAGGGTGGAGGTTTAGGGAATGAAACGCTTGTCTCTTAACCCAGGAGACATGGGTTCAATCCTGGACATGACTCAATTTCTCATTCATAGTTGTGAGCATTTATGCGTGTTCATGCAGAATTGCAGAATTAAAGCAGATATTTTGGTAAAAATGCTTTATCATTGAATAAATTTGTAGAACGCATTTGTACTCGTATATCGTTATGAGAGATCCTCGTTATGAGAGGAGCTCGTTATGAGAGGAGCTCATTATGAGAGGTGCTAGATATGAGAGGAGCTCGTTATGAGAGGAGCTCATTATGAGAGGTGCTAGTTATGGGAGGTGCTCGTTATGAGTGGAGCTCGTTATGAGAGGTACTCGTTGTGAGAGGAGCTCGTTATGAGAGGAGCTCGTTATGAGTATTTATTATTTTATTATATTAAATTACTTTTCTTGTTCAACGCTTACCTCATCTTGATGAACAGCGACCTCCTTGTCGACGGCTTCCATTTTGAAATCACTTTATTCAACACTAAGTAAGATAAAAACTTGTTTCGTCCAACACTTTTTATTCCTACACTTGTCGAACACCTAAAATTTGTTTTAAATTAAGAAAGAGTTTTAAAAAATGGCGATGCATGAACTGAGAGAAAAAATAACGTCAACTTCAACCCTACTGATGACCTTGATGAATATGCGAATGCTATCGAAACCGGTCAGCAGTGAGTGGTAAAGACTAAATTCAAATATAAATCAAAATGTAAAATGCAAATATATGAAGTGAGATCTCTTAGATGAATGTGTGATAAATCTGAATGTGATATTGTAAAATGCAAATATGAGAAGTGAATGTAATGTGAATGAAAAACAAGTGTGCGTGTCACGATGTGTGAATGTAGAAGAGGCGCGAGAATTATATCAGGATAGAAGTGTGGCGATCCATCCTCTCTGCCTACCCCTCCGGAGAAACGGCGTGATGGTTAGTTAGTTAGTTACTAAATAAATAAAAACAAGTACCAAATTTGAAAAAAATACATAATTATAATAATACTCTATAGAATTTTTATAGGGGGAAAAAATACCACCTCCTTCAACTGATATTAATGGGTAAAGTGGAGGGACGTCGGGGAGTTGGTAGAATGCAGCTGTCCTGGCTGCGGAACATTCAAGAGTGGACAAGAATTACAAGAGTTCAGAACCTGTTCCAAGTGGCGCAGGACAGAGATGCCTTTGCTGCAGTGATCGCCAACGTTTGGGGGGACCTGACACGGCACCGAAAGAAGAAGTATTTTTTAAAACCGTGCCATTTCCGAGAATATACATAAAATATTTACTGAATGACAAAATAAAAACTTTACCAATTATGTAAATACAGAAATATTCTTAGAAAATCTTTATAAAAAACACGATAAATAAAAGTACAAGATATTTAGTTAATTATTTATTTAAAATAAAATTATAATTTATTATTATAATAATTCATTAAAAATTAATACAAGATATTTACTAAATGTAACAATGAATCTTTTAATAAGATATAATAAAAACATTTTTTTATTTTATGGCGACAAATTGTATGGGCAAGATTATAAAACATTGTAAAGATGACAATTGATTGTTTGAGTGGCGTAGATTTTTTTCAAACGAATCACCCGGTTTGAACTACGCCACTTTTAGACGTGTGTGCACCAAAAATAAATAGGAAATCTAATGTATTGCAAATATGCAGGCGTAAAATCATTCCAACATCAAATAAATAAAATAAAATTAATGGAGGTAAGATAAAGAGCAAACGTGATATTTAATAAATACAAAAAGCATCACGAAATAGATTCAATCGATGCTTTTTTGCTGTGGGAACCACTTTAGTTAACACTCGATTTACGGTGATAATTTCATCAGCATAGTTTCTTTGAGCGTCTCTTTGAGATGTGTATTTGGATAAGGATTAATTGTATCTCAATAGAGACGAAGATGTAAATTATTTTCTGGGAAGAGAATATGGTGGTCGAGGCGCTTACAGGACTTATGACCTGTCATTGATTGGGTTAAGCGATCGCTTTATGTTTAACAACACTCCCCATTTCGCTCTTCTTACGACCACCACGTCTCACAAATTTTTGGAAGATGTATATATGCTGGAATGCTACGCTGCACTTCAATTTTTTTAGTTCAATCTACACTAGCGCCATCCATTTAGATTGGGAAGCATTAAGTCAAAATGTTGTATAAAATAACTGGTCCAAGTTAAAAGCATAAAAATTGGAGAGACATCTCCAGGCGTAATCTAGTACTGTATGATAATTGCAAAGCCTTTTACAGTGCATTAATAAAGATTTTCTGCTTAATGCTTCCCAATCATAATGGATGGCGATAGTGTAGATTGAACTAAAAAACGTGAAGTGCAGCGTAGCATTTTAGCATACAAACATCTTCCAAAAATTTGTCAGATGTGGTGATCGTAAGAAGGGCGGAATGAGGAATGTTGTTAAACATAAAGCGATCGCTTAAAACAAACAAATAACAGGTCATAAGTCCTGTAAGCGCATCGACCACCATATTCTGTCCCCAGAAAACAATTTACATATTCGTCTCTATTGAGATACAATTAATCCTTATAAAAAATAAAATAATTTATCCGCAATGGGTAAAATCCAGTATTTGTTTACAAGTATTTGTATACATTCAAAATTATGTGTATTTTATTATAATTTAAATAAAACAAATACTACAAGGTTAATTATTAAAAGTAGCTTTAAAATTGTGAATTAAACGTCGAATAAAATAATAGAAATGCAAAAAATGTTTACACACAACGAATGTATACGTCTTTCTCGCGCATCTGTCACAACAGGAATAAACTCGCGCGTCACTGGACGCTCGGTATCCATCGCGACAGCCAAAGCTCTTGATAACAAGCAATGTTTTTAAACTTGCCCTTAATACTTAGCGGGGTAATAAATTAAAATTGCAGTTTTAGCTAATAATGTCTGTATTCCGTTAAACGAATACTTGTTTCGTTAATTAAATATGAAATAATTAATTTAAAATACATAATTAATACAAAACACAACCGGCGAGCTTGTTGCCTGCTTGTATTGTCCACCAGCTAACTAGTGCTTTGAAATTTGTTATTGAAGATAGACATTCAGAGTTACAAGACCTTAAGCATACGCCCAGAACTCCTAGACGAAAGCTATTAGAGTATAGTTCATTTGAAAACAAAAAAAAAATAAACATTTATGGTCATCATAATTATCATCAGCCATTAACCCTTACCACTCCTTTGTCGAATGCCAGCCGACATCGCTATATGTACGCTACAATTCAGTTATAGGCTGGCGGCCGACAAGATAAGACTTGCGCGCGCGGTGCATTTTTGCGCGCAAAACTTGACTTTCTTGTGATTATTCGTTAAAAAAAAACAGTTTAATTTCACGTTTTAATAATATTTTAACTGTTTTCCGTTTAAATTTTACTATAAAATAATCCTTGCAAATTCACATAACCTAAAATGGCGGGAACTTCGCGTGATACGTCACGCAGAGGAGCGATTAGAGTACAAGCCCCACTTCATTGCGAAACTGGACAAAGGTTCTCAAGACTGTACTGTGTGGGAAGACGGGAAACAGTATGGTTTTGTGAGACCTGTTTCAGAAAACCTGGTCTCGATCCTGGTAATTGTTTTAAAAAGTACCATACTATGCAAAACCATAATGATTTTTGTAAATTGTTGTTTAACGATTTTTATTTGTAACTACCTATCAATAAAAATATTTTGACATTATTTAAATTAGAGTTGGGTGACAAACAATATGAAAAATAATGGAGTGGTAAGGGTTAATCGTCCAGTGTTGGACATGGGCCTCTCTTCCAGATTTCAACAACTCTTTATCCCTCGCCACCTTTTGCCACTTTATGTCATCAGACCATCTTGCTTGTAATCTGACCGGGTTTCTATGGCCGGTTCTCGGGCGCCACTCCAGGGTGCGTCTGGTCCACATATCAACCGTTGTTCTTACTATATGGCCAGTCCAATTGAACTTCACTATTTTACACGCTACATCGTCAACTTTGGTCCTTTCTCTGATTCACTCATTTCGTTTGATGTCTCATAGACTGATGTTCAACATCCACTTATCCATTGCCCGTTTATGAAAATACTAACTCATTAGAATTATTGAAAATCAACCAGCATGTCCATCGGGCAACGCGAGAAAAAATATCATGGTCATAACAGGAAACAATTCAAATATAATACTATACAGGATTATTTCTAAAAGCGTATAAAACCCAGAAAATGTTGGCTCTGAACGTGAAACTAACCAAAAAATCAAAACGAGAGTTTTAACTTGTAAACTTATTTTTAAAATGTGTACAATAGACAAAAATGTATTTCTCTATGACGTGGATTTGACTCGCAACTCCCCAATCAGGGCAAGCAAAACCAATTGAGATAAAGCGAAATGATTTGGCGAAAGCCACTTACATAAAATATAATATCATAATTAGAGCGATTGTATCCCGTCACGAAAACAGTGTTTTCACGGAGTAATACACAATTTTTAAAATCGAACAAGTATTTGAAAAATTTATTTTTTATTTATTTAACAATTCATTGAATCAAATACGCCACTAAAAAATTAAGTCATCAAATACGCCACTCACCAAAATCTAAAAAAAGGCTTTGCAACGGACAAAAGTAGATCTTATTATTAATGTCCTAAATACGATGATTATCAAAATTTGATAACAAAGTTCGATTGTTTTAAGTGCTAATTACAGTTATTTAAAAGAGCGGTGGATACGTGGAATATAAATTAAATAAACACAAAAGTCAGGATCATCCAGCTAACATGTGCACCATCTAAAAGAACATTATGTTTTATATTATTTGTTTTAGATTTATTTTGTGGACGTTGGACGATCGAAGTGTGCGCGGGAGGTGCCTATTGGTGGCGATGAATTCACAACCCATCACACCGCGTCTCCCGCGGGGGCGAAAAGAGAAGGATGAAGTGCCGCATCGGTTAAAGTGTGGCAGTCCATAGTTTCTGCCTACACCTTCGGGGAGACGGCGTGATGGTTAGTTAGTTCATAAATACGAATTTCGCGTACATAATATTATATGATTCTCATAATTAAAACGAGTCCATAAGGGATATGGATTATACGATCGAATTGTAATAAAATTCTTGCAAATTTAGCGTTTGTGAAGATACGGAAAATGGCGTCAAATGCTTAAATTGTATTTGTCGCTTCAAAATCCTTAAAATTTTAATGCATGTGTATTCGATAACTTAATATTTCGGACGGATTTTCTAACTTATCAAGGGTTTAATAAATAAAAACAATCAAAGAATAGGATAACTTAAAATTTGATTTGCAGTATTTCGCTCAGATGGGCTGAAGGTGTAACCAGATTGGATAAAGTCCGCAATGGGACAGTTAGGGCAGGGTAAGCCAGATTGAGAAGGTTTGGCCCGTCATGCGTGGAGAAGATGACTACATTATAAAATCTGCCATTGGAATCCCAACGGTCCAGAAGGGTAGATGACGGACTTTGATCCATCGAGGACAACTCAAGAAATGTGGACTCAAGAGAGAGCAGACCCAAGACAGAACGTCCTCGAGAAATCATGTTAGGGGAGACGACCCCACTTAAAGTAGGAAATGTCAAAGAGAAAGAAGAATATTATTGCGCGAAAGGAATTTTATATTCTAGAACAAAATGAAGTCAGTTTCGATTTTCGAACACATTCAATCGGATTTCATAATCATTCGAAATAACCCTGTATATAAATATATTAATATAACTAAATATATAACAAAAACACATATATTAATTTTATGATATGAAATATTCTAAGGAATTATTAAATACTGAATAATTGCGATATTACACATTAACTAGTTGAAAAAATGTCTAGTGTTATTGACACTGTCATTCGAAGAAAAATTACTGTTTTGATTGGGGTTCATAGGGTTCAAAACCTGCCCCACGGTTTGAGGGTTGTAATTTTGGGTGTTCATTATACCGCCGTGCATGGAGGGATTTGGAATCGGCGCACCTTGGAAACTGGTGAAAAATTGACTCTGCATCATACCGGGGTGCTGAAACTGGTTCGGGATCATTTGCTGACTCGGAGCCATGGCTTGGTTCTGGACCAACCCCTGATTGAACTGCGGGACCATCTGGTGCGAATAGAATTGATTCTGAATTGAATGGTTGAATCCATGCGATTGAGTGGTCATGATCTGATTGCTCGAGGGAGCCAATGTGTAGAAACCCGTTTGATTCATTTGCTGCTGAAACGGTGAGCTACTGTAGATGTTGAATTGATTTTGATTCATGTTGGATGCCAATGGTTGATTTGAAACATTTCCTTTGATGTTGTCGTTTTGGCCTGCGGATGAAGCAGGGCTTTGTTGGTTGTATAGATACGGCTGTGCCACGCAAACGGGCCGTGTGTCTTCCTTTTTAACTTCTTCCGCGGTGGTGTCTTTCAAAACTTTACTTTCTTTCGCGGGTTTCTTTGAATCTTTGGCGAAATCGTTGAAAAACGATTGCTGATTATCAAGTCCGAATGAAAACGCATTAAAAAGTGGTACAGCACTTGTTTCGGCTTCAATTGTTGGTGTAGCTTTCTTTTCTTTTTCAACCGGACACGTTTCGAACCCTTGTGGTACTTCAGAAGGCGCTGAAATGCATTTATCAAAAACAGTATCGCTTGTACCAAATTCACTATTAGAACTGCCGCTTGTATTATCATCTATTTTAAATAGTGATGCACCACATTCCGTACTAATATTTTGTTTAAAATTTGGCGTTTCAACGAAGTCGAACTTAGGTTCATCTACTGGACCGTCTTTTTCAATTTGCCAATCGTATTTTGCCCCCAAAGCGATGGTGGGATCGTCATTAATTTTACTGTCAGTGCTGAAGAAATTTCCGAATTCCTGCGTAGTGTCTACAGGAGCATCGTCATCCAAATGGACACTTTCTACTGGACGGTCAACCAAATCATTTTTAAGGTCTTGGCGAATACAATACTCATTGGAAACTCCAACCTTTGATTGTTTAACTAGATCAAACGACTCTACCTCCTTGTCACACAAATCATTGTAATCCTGCTCATAAATTCTTTGCAGATCGAAATTTGTTACTTTTTTTTCGTATTCTTCGGGTTTAAGTTCTTCATTATCGGAATCATTCGAATCAATACCATCTTTTGAATATTCGGGTTCGATGCCTTCAGAACAATGAGCCATTTCATTATTTGAATTTTCTTTCTTAGCCCGCTTTTTATTTTGGATGCGATGTTCCATCAACAATTTCTTGTCGTCCTCAGACATTCCCTTCAAGAATCCGTTTTCATCGCGTGCAGAATTGCTTGAAAATCGCTTATCAAACAGCCGCGAAATCGGGGGGAACTCGTTTTGAGAAGAAGCATTGCTGCCGTCTTGGGCATCGGTCGTGGACAGCAGAGAAGCGGAACATGCACCGGAATCTAAATTCTCACTAGGACTACGCTGGACTGGCGAAGGAAACCCTCTTATATCATCACTATTGATACTCTGATTATCAGAAATGTTTGAATCGTCAACAATTTCATTTGAAACATTCCCCCCCACATTTTTATCTGACTTGGCTTCTTGGTGAAGTGGCAAAAATGACTCTGTCAAACTGGTGAAATTTAGGCTGTTGATCAAGAAATTTGATTGCGAATTGGCAAAAGTCTCTGTGGCTACATCGATCGGTTTAAAATCCACCAAATTATTTTTTACTTCAGAAGCGTATTCTGAATCTTCATCGTCGTTGCTCGGTTCTATAACGTTGCTAAAATCATCTCCGGAAACTGACTTCTCTGCTGTTTCTTCTTTAATTGCAACAGCGTTAAACTGTTCCGACAACTGATCAATATTTTTTACATCAGATGAATCACTCATGCCTAAATCAGTGACATTGATTCGACTATGTTGAGATTCACCTATAGATGCATCACCCCAATCAACTGTTTCAAATGGTCGAATGTCTTCAATAGGCTTTTCAACTGTTTGGTGTTCTAAATGTCCTTTGAATTGTCCCATCAAAAGATCTCCTAGCATGTCGGTTTTTTTAATGTCAGTAGTTGAGCTTTCTGTCATTACAAATTCGAATCGATCATTGTTGGATACATTGCCAAACAATAGTTCTGGTCGGTTTTCATTTAGGTGTGCTTCAACAATTAAATTTTCAGATTCATTTAAGTTCTCATCAAAGTTATTTGAAGTGGGGTTCAAGTTAATAGGGTCAGAAACATTTTGTTGGAACCTAGCAATTATTTCTTCGGGTTCTTTCACACATTGATTGTCACTATTTGAACAATAGTTGGCAGACATAGTATCATCTCTATCAAACTCTGTAATCAATCCGGCAACATTTGTTTCACCAATTTTGTTACTAAAACTCAAGATGGTTTTATCTTGGCTGGCGTGATCAATTGCACTCTCGACAAATGTTTGATTAAAAAATTTAAATTGCGAATCGAACGTTTCAGAACTTTTTGAATCACTTGTAGGATGATTCAAACTTTTGAACATAGGTGTCGCATTCAGATTTGAATCAATAAAGCTTGATTGAGTAAGGTCTTCTTTATAAGCAGCTATTTTATTAAACTCTTCGATGGGTTCATCTTGAGTTTGTTCTGTACTATATTCAACACCTTCCTCTTCATTCGTTAGCTGTCTATCCAAAATAAACGGATCAGTTTCGAAACTCGCTGTCCTGGGAGACGCCGACCTTCTGACGTTAGCCACGTGTTTATTTTGCGGAGCTCCACCGTCGAAAAAGTTTTTGTCGCCAAAATTATCGAAAAATCCGACGGCAGATGGTAAATTTGTTAATTTTGACACGTCTATCAGCGGATTTTTATCAATGGGCAAATTTGAATGTGTCGTGAAGTGTTGTTCACTTGAAGCATTGTTTTGGGGGAATTCGTGGTCCAGTGTGTTTTCAAATTCAGGCTTTGGGTATTCTATTACAGTAGTATCGTAGACTTCACCAGGTGTAGAAGAAGTTTGTTCAAATTGGGAAGGATCGTAAAGTTGAACAGAGGATAAAGATTGTGGATATGTTTGAGAGTTGTTTGACTGATCATTTGTTGAGGTAATCTCTTTAGCATGATCGAGTGTGATGTCTTTATTGGGTTCATTAGCAATAGACGTGTATTCAACGCTCTGCTGGTTAAATTCACTTTCGAATCCTCGTCCTGGACATGCATCGTTATTCTGAACAATCTCCTGATTGTTTGGATAATACCCAGAAGAAAACTGATTGAACTGATTTGGATTATAAAAATGTGTATTTTCGGGAATATCTGGGACAAATTGGTTATTTCCATAGAAGTCGTTTGTTTGTACGGAAAAATCCTCGTCTTCTTGTTTATTTTCTTCCTTCTTTTGTTCATAATAGCTTGCGTCAAAAAATGAGGTAACAGCTCTCTGGAGTTTGTTAAGTGAAACTTTATCTTGGAGTTTTGTCAAGGACGAGAAACCGAGAATGGAAGATACCTTAGATCCATTTGGATTTGTGTCTGGTTGCGAAATAGACGGATTTCCAAACTGATTTTGTTGGGGAAATGAGCCATTATAATCGGACGAGAAATCCTGACCAACGTAAGGGGAATCGTTGCTTCCATATGAACTGAAGTCTTGTAAATTTTGAGATGTTTGCATCAAATTTGAACTAGGCGTGAAAATACTCACATTTGGCGGAGGTTCGCTCATGTAAGGGGTAAAAGAACCCACGTTTGATGAAGATTCGCTTACATTGGGAGTAAAAATACCCACGTTTGACGAAGGCTCGTTCATATTAGGAGTAAAAATATTCACGTTAGGAGTGAAAATATTCATGTTTGATGAAGATTCGCTTACATCAGGAGTAAAAATACCCACGTTTGACGAAAGATCATTCATGTTAGGAGTAAAAATATTCGCGTTAGACGAAAATTCTTTCACGTTAGGAGTAAAAGTACTCACGTTTGATGAAGATTCGCTTACGTTGGGATTAAAAATACCAGCGTTTGGCGAAGGTTCGTTCATATTAGGCGTAAAAATATTCACGTTTGACGAAGACTCGCCTATCTTAGCAGTAGAGATATTCATTTTTAACGCGTTTGACGAAGATTCGTTCGTGTTAGGAGTAAAAATACCCGTGTTTGATGAAGATTCGCTTATGTTTGGAGTAAAAATACCCACGTTTGTCGAATTTCCGTTTATGTCGGGTGTAAAAATACCCATGCTTGGAGAAGATTCGTTGACATTAGGAGTGAAAGTACCCACGTTTGACGCAGTATTATTAATTTTAGGAGTAAATATTCCCACATTTGAAGAAACCACATTTGTACTTGGTGCAAAAAGCGACATATTAGGCGAAGATGCGTCAACACTTGTTATGGATTGGATTGGCGCTTGAGGCATATTTTGGCGCATCTCGGAATAATCGATTGGTCCTGAATAGTATTGCAAACGTTTCTTATTACTGGACATTCTAAATTTATTTCCAGAATCTTCCGATACGATTTTTGGGGGAATCGGAACTTGTTTAGCAGAACTATCGACTTCGAAATTTGAATTAAGATCGGCACTGGTTCCTTCTTGAGGAACGGGAGCGTCTTGATTCGAATTGTTCGAATTTAGATCGGTAAATGAACCAGAATTATTTGCAAATGATGAAGGGTTAAAGAACATTGGACTGTCTTTTATCGATGTTTTGTTTTGTTTTGAACAATCAAGCAAAGGAATAGAAGAAGTAACAGGCGGTTTCAAAATTGAATAATTTGCACTTGAAATCACAGGAGGTAAAACGGAACTAGATAATGAACCAGGTAAAGTAGGAGCAGTGTTTGTCGAAACCATGATGCTACTAGCTGGGACCAAAATGGAACCATTGGGAGGCAAATTAGATCCAATTTTTGTAGGTGGTAAATGGGATCCAGATTTTTTTGGGAGCATAATGGATCCGGTATTCGAAGGTGGTAGTTTAACCCCGACATTTGTGGGAGGCATGAAACTGGGTGGTAAGTTGGGTCCAGAATTTGCTGGCGGCAAATTAGTGGGAGTAAAAATAGACCCAGATGTGGGTGGCATATTTGCACCAGTTGGAGGTAAGACCGGAACATTTTGGTTGATAAACAAAGGAGTGCCGATAGCAACAGATGAATTCTTAGGCAAGCCACCAGCAATTTCTGTATTTTCCACACTTTTAGAAAGAATTTGTTTTTGAGCATCTATTTGTGATGCATTATGAGTCAGTTGATCCGATTGTTCATTTGCAAAGGGGTTGAATATATTGATCGGTTTCGTATCAAAAGGAACATTGGGAAGGTTTGAATTATAACCAGAAAAATTGTTCGGCTCTGGATTGGGTCCTGTCAAAGTGGAATTCTTTTTAAGTAAGCTGAAAAAGTTCTTAACGTTCAAATTGCTCTTTCTATTTGCAGCCGAATACATATTTCCTTGTGGGGGAACATTTGAAATCGGAACGTGAAGTGGGGGTTCTAATTTTGAATTTTGGCGAACTTCATTCGGTTCGTTTGATAAAATGGGCGTTTTTTCTAAGCTTACATCTTCAGTCGTTCTAGCACTTTCGCTTTCATTCAGATCATCAATAATTGGCACTTGATTTTCATTAGTAGACTGTAAAGAATGCAATAAGGTCGAAATTCCCGTATCGCGCATCATAATATTTTCATCAGATGTTTTGGCACTCATCAGCGAAGATGAAGATTCTACATTCTTTGGCGGTAAATTGGACGGGTTCAATACGGAAGGATTGTTTTCATCAGACGTTCGTGACATTGGCGTTACCGGCTTTTGTAAAACTTCCAATGTTGGTGGAAGGGAAGTTTGCGAAATTTCTGACGTTGGTGGAAGAACCGTTAGAGACAATCTTGGCATCGGTGGAAGGGCCGCTTGAGATATTTCGGACGTTGGTGGACGTAATACTTGTGATATTCCCGATGTTGGTGGAAGCGAAGTTTCCGACATTTCTGGCATTGGTGGAAGAAGTGCTTGAGATATTCCTGACATTGGTGGAAGTGGCGCTTGCGACATTGCTGATGTTGGTGGAAAAGGTGTTTTCGGCAATTCTGACATTGATGGAAGTGACACTAGCGACCCTCCATGCATGGGTTCAGTCTGGCCTTGTGGCCCTCCGTAAATCGGTGCAGTTAGGCCTTGAGCCCCTCCATACATTGGAAAAATTTGACGTTGGGCCCCTCCATGCATCGGCACATTCTGCACTTGGCCTTGTGTCCCTTCGTAAAACGGTGGAGTAAGGCCTTGAGCCCCTCCATACATTGGCACAGTTTGACGTTGGGCCCCTCCATACATCGGGACACTCTGCACTTGGCCTTGTGTCCCTTCGTAAAACGGTGGAGTAAGGCCTTGAGCCCCTCCATACATTGGCACAGTTTGACGTTGGGCCCCTCCATACATCGGCACAGTCTGCGCTTGCCCCTCTCCATACACGGGTTCAGTTGGGCCTTGTGCCCCTTCGCATATTGGTACAGTTAGGCCTTGAGCCCCTTGGTACATTGGTACATTCTGCACTTGTCCCTCTGCATAAATTGGTGCATTCTGCACTTGCCCAGGGGAGCCATACATCGGTACATTCTGTCCTTGCGATAAAGGAGGAATCGGAGGCAGCCCAGACACCGGCACTTGAGGTCTAGAAGGAGGGTACTCTGTCTCCCCAAGTACTAGTCCAGGAACGTGAGCGTATGTCTTTTTCTTGTTCAGACCTAATCGGTACTTATTGCCGGCACCTGAAACAAAAAAAAAATGAATAATATTTTTTTTTTAAACATGAACCGAAGAAGTAAAAATTCTGTATAATCAGTACTGAGGGAGTGAACCTATAACCCTTCAATGGCAAATAGGGTAAAGCCAAAATATTACACGCTTACATTCGGACCGGAAGGATTTTCAGAGATCCCAATGTGCTCAGAGTACAATACAATTCATTGGTTCGGAGCAGACTTGAAAGTGGTTCTGGGATATGAAGTCCGCACGAGGCGAGATATTTCTGGAGAGGGTCCAGAAAAAAAATCTGAGGTATCTCTGCATGAACTACCACAACTCCATCCAGGCACTGCTCCTCTCATCTTCCCCTCGGGAACAGACTTTTTTATAAATACAATCCCAACCCTAACTGGTCTTCCATTCCTTGACAATAATGTAAGACATTATCATAAACCCTAAATCCCCCCTCGCCCTCTTTCGGAGGGACACTCCGGGCCATACGTTTGGCCCCATCATAAAACAACTACCAAATCACATTCCAACAATGTTTCCTACAGATGTAGCTAGAGGAATAGCCATCAGAGCTGTACTTCTGTAAGCCAGAAGATCCAAGTCCAAGGAGTAAGGTAGCTATCCATGGCTTTACCCACAGCGTTTCTTTTGGGAACGTTGGGGTCATTAGACCCCAACGCAGCTTCGAAGAGACGGGTTTCTCATAACCCATTCCTTTAGATTTATTAGGGGATATTTTGAAAACTTGTGCTGGAGGGTAAAAAATTATTTTTGTTCCCGACAGATATCTCCGACAGCGCCAGCATAGATTGTTTTTTCTTCCGGCCGCAAGAACCAACCTGCCTTTAATAATGCCGGTGGGAAGAGCAATCAGTCTGCTGAACAAGATTACCTCGGAGATCGACGTCTTTCATATGAAAGTACGTTCAGAAGAAAAATACTCTTAACTTTAGAGAGTATCTTGTCTTCCTAAAGTTGAACCATCTCTCATGCGTTCCTGATTCAAATAGATGCCTTTAACTATAACTATGTTTGAAATATCTTTTGAGTACATAAATAAACTGATAAACTAAACTGATAATAGAATAGTTTATTTATTGTTCGTTGGTGAATGTCCAAACAGAAGAATAATCCAGATCTCACGGGAATTGGTCTGGTCTAGCATATGAAATATTGACTCAAGTGCATATTAGTTTGGTGACGCCACTTAATTACTTATTATCTATAGCTTAAAGAATTTGACACTTCAGTATCTTCATCTGGGGAATTATAAAGCGTTATCGAAACAGGTTATAAAAAAACTAATTAAATAATTCGTTTTGAACTCGTGGAAGCAGACCTCAAGGACACCTCCAGAGAGATGGAATGACAGCTAGCAGACCACCTCTCAATAAGGACCATTGATGCAGAGAATAATGGGCCAAAAGGCCTTACACAAGAAGTATTGTACTCTTTATATACTTCCACAAAACCAGCATTACGTGAAGTAAAACTGAACGCGGTCTCCTCGGAGATCGACGTCTTTCATGTTAGTGAAAGTACGTTCAGGGGACAAATACTCTTGACTTTGGAAAGTATTTTGTCTTCCTAATGTCGAACCATCACTAATGCGTTCCTGGTATGTTGTATTTTTATAATATTTTACCTGTACTCAATTGATGCCTTTTGAGTAAATAAACCGATTTGATTTGATTTAATTTGATTTGAAAAGAGATATATATTAAACTTAAGACATGAAGACAACCCTCATGGAAGTGAAGCTTGGAGCTGGTATAAGAAGGATGAAAGTAGGATAAATGCTGTAGATATAATATCACTGATAAGAATGTGCGGAAAACGATATATGATAAAATACTGAACGAAAAATAAGGAAGAAATGTAAAGCAAAAAAATTAAAATTAAAAAAAGGATTCTGAGATGGTTTGGACATGTGGAACGAATGGACGAAAGAAAAATGGTTAAAATGTTGTATACAAGTAGTGCGAGTGGAAATAGAAGCTGTGCATGACCAAGGAAAGCATCGCATGACCAAATTAATCAAATACTAAAAGGCGGCGTCATTCGAAGTAGGAAAAATCGACGAGAGTGCATGTTACGGAATATGAATGTAGAGGAATCTTGGGTGATATGTCAGGACAGAGCAGTATGATGGTCCATCTTGTCTCCCTACCCCTCCAAAAAAACGGCGTGATGGTTACTTAGTAATGATGTGTTAATGACAATAAACCAACTCACCTATTTCAGAAGATGCACCAACTCCTGGACTAGCCCTATTTTGTAGGTCTGATTGTTCCTTATTTCCATCAACCACATCCCCAACGCCTTCATTAGGCAAGTGTCCCTGGAGACTAGTTCTCCTGAGTCCAACACCACCAAAACTTGCGGTATCAAAGAGTGGAACCGGATTATTATTGGCTTCGTATGACCTATCGTCTCCAGTGCTTAAATTCTCTCCGATCTTCGCGCGGTTGTCATCAGAACATACCTCGAAATATCCTTCATCTAAATGAGTAGTAACATTCCTCCTGTCATCTTCGTTTCTGCTTCTATTCATGTTCCAAATAGAAGAAAACGAGTTGAAAACGGTGTTGGCCACGTGGGGAAACACGCTCGGCAATTGTGAGAGATTTTGCGCTAAATCCGAAGCGATCCCGAAATTGTTTTCTCCAACAGCCGCGTCGGTGGATGTGTTAAACAAATCAACATCTGAGAATTCGTTTGTTTCTTTTGTCTGTTCGTTATTCAAATTCGGAGTGGAGTGCAACCTCGAGTAGTACGCTTCGAGGTCAAAGTCGTCTTCGTCGTCTTTTTTATTTAAATCGACGTCGTCCAAGTCGGGGGCGACTATCATCGCACCCGCTGTTGGATTTCTGTGAATCGTGAAAGTGGATGGTTCGATTTCCGGAATCTTTGTATTGTTCGCGACAGGGACGAAAGGCGACCTGACTTTCGGGACATCGTCTGAAACAAGAGAGAAAGAAAATCAGAAAAAAAGAAAAATTGAATCCACTTATAACAATAACAATAAAATAATATTAAAATTAATACATATATAATATATTGAACGCTAAGACATTAAAACTGTGGAATTCCATAGTACTCGTTTTTAATCCACTAATTATTAAAGAAATATATTAAAAAACACGACATGTTTCGGAGGATACCTCCATCTTCAGGTGTAAAAATATCATAAAAAAATAAACAAAGAAATACTAATATAAAAACGCATTTAAAATTCGATACAATAATATTCACATTCCTCCTTTTACTCCTTTCTCATTAAAAACTTTGTCTACATTTAATATCCCAAGCTCTCATTCTCTATCAAATGCAAATTATTCATTTATTAATTTCTATATAAATGATGTCTTTTCAAATATATGTTTTTTTCGAAGTACTACCCTTGCATTGCGTCACAAAAACGGCGCTATAAAAGTTAGCATATTATTATTATTATTATTATTATTAAGCCTTGCGCCGACCCCCTGACGTTGTTGAGGAACCCCCAAATCAATTTTTATTTTCCACGGACTCCCTGAATGATCCCAGAGACCACTGGGGGTCCGTAAGGACCACTTTGGGAACCACTGCTCTAGACCACCACCCGATTACTTATTTTTCTACTTTCATTTTGTTTGTAATATCTTTTGAGAAAATAAACTGATTTGATATGATCTTTTATATTTTATCCTTTCGGAGTAATGGTGTGATATTAGTTTTTTGACAGTCTAAACGGAACTAACATAAAAATGGTATATTATCATCATCATCATCGTCGTTATATTTTAGGGTTTATGATAAAGTCTTACATTATTGTCAAGGAATGGAAGACCAGTTAGGGTTGGGATTGTATTTATAAAAAAATCTGTTCCCGAGGGGAAGATAAGAGGAGCAGTGCCTGGATGGAGTTGTGAGAACATTTTGTTTGGCGGAGTACGTAGTGGGCTAATGATGGTGGATAACTGAATTTTTTTTCATCCATTCGCACCATATGCTAATCGACATTGTTGATATATATTTTTTCATATGATCAAATACGCAATCATCTGTTTTAAATTCTTTAATCATATTTCTGTATTCTGTCATTAATCGTCTTTCCGCATATTTATACTCGTATACGCGGTGATCTAATTGAGAATATATCATAGAATCCCATTAGCGTGAATGGTGAAAATTTGGAGCAAGTAGTTGAGTTCGTGTATTTAGGTAGTATGTTTACAAGAGATGGGCGAGTGGAGAGGGATATTGAAAGAAGGGTTGGGGCAGGCAACGAGGTGAATGGTGCACTTAAAGTTGTCATCGCAAACAAAAACCTATCCAAAAAAGCTAGAATGGCAGTGCACAATGGTGTTTTTCTACCGACCCTTATGTATGGAAGCGAAACATGGAACTGGCAAAAGAAGGATGAAAGTAGAATAAATGCAGTAGAATTGAGATCTCTTAGACGAATGTGGGGATATTCTGTGTATGATAGAGTGTCGAAAGAAAATATAAGAAGTGCATGACACGGTGTATGAATATTGAGAAAGCAAGAGAAGTATATCGGGAAATAAAAGTGTGGCAGTCCATTTTTTACCTACCCCTTCGTGGAGACGGTGTGATGCTTAGTTAGTTAGTTTTTTTAAATGAAACTTCCGGAAAACACGCGTTTTTATTAGTTTTAATCGCTTATTCTTTGGCTTGACTTCTGATTGTCACATCGCAGCTTCCTACAAGGGTTAGACAGGGTAGTTGAAGTGTGTAAGTGGGTAACGTCTCTGCCTACCTCTGCAGATGAGAGTGATGTGTGTACGACGTACATATATCGGCGGACTGTTATCAGCTGTACGCAATTTTCATACGAATTCGCTCAGAAAATGTGGACACTGTGACAGACGCCAGATTACCATATGCAAACACTATTATTGGATATTAATTGGCGGGCTGGCTTCTACGCGCTAATTACAAGAGCAACATACATATCTAGTGCACACTTAATTCTAATAACTATCTAAACGTTTTTAAGATAATCAAATTATCCTTAGGGCGTAGTAGTTCTAAGGACTACTAATGACCAATCACTGTTTGCTTACTCCCCTTTTTTATACCCAAAAAAATATTCCTGGAATCGATTACTGCCGAAAAATCCATTTTGTTTGATTCCAAACCTTAGCAGTGTCGGGGTCAAATGCATAACCCATATAAGTGAACTTCGACTGCTGAATCAGCATATTTCATGATGAAATATATTACACGAATAACCGAAAACGCCTGACTTAGGACCTACTTATCAAAAATGATGAATCGGGGCCCAGATTTATTCACACAGGTCACTAGGTCACTAGAGCAGAGCATCGTGTGAAAGGGAAGCAAAGCATATAAAAGCGGTACAGTCGATCACCATGGACAGTATTCCTTCTTGCGACTTCTAACCGACACGAGTTTACGCCGTCAAATCTACGTACAAAGAACCCCCGACTCTCCCACAGAGCTACGCTACTGTCTACACGGCTACGCCACGTAACTTCCGACGAGTCTTCGCTCCAGCCGACCGACACTACTGCCCAGTGAGCCATTAGCCCTATCGACGTCCAGGCGCACGCTCCATCACGAGTACATAATACTGTTAACGTATGATTACTTGTGATCTGCAATAAACGCTGAAACCTCCACTGTTTTTAACTCTCACCACATCCCCCAAAGCAGCTATAAAACCGAATAAGACGATGCCAACCTTTTGGACCAAGAACTATATCTGCTCAATGCTTACATCTAGTCTCAATAGATTGCGCTAGTGTAGATTGAACTAAAATATGTGAAATGTTTCTCAACATGGTGGCATATAAACAACTTTCAAAAATAATTGTCATACGTGGTGTTCGCAAGAAGGGCGAAATGGGGAGTATTACATAAAGCGATCGCTTAACCCAACCAACGATTAAAAACGCTACCTATCACATGTCACTAGAATCAATATGATAGCTATATATCGATTTGGCTCGCGCTGTAATGATGTAAATAACGATTCAACAGCATAATAATAATAAAAACCAATTAATGTGGAATATTACATAAAAAAATAAACTATTGGCTGACAAAATAAAATAGTTTAACTAACTAACGGTGGGTTGAGTCAGCCGGATAACGAAATGGCTTCTTGTAATAGGCGAATAATACCCAATGACTCCGCTTGTCAATAGTCGATAGCAAACAATACTGTTAATATTATGCCTTATTTACTCTAGCATAAGAAGAAAACACAAATCGTTGGGCGATTTCAAAGAAAATCGACTAAAACTCTACAATTTTCTACAAAAGACGATTTCCATAACGGTATCTTGCAATATTATTGGATCCTAAAAATATAACCGGACCCTACAATATATCTGTATCCTATTATTTAGATTATTATCTTAATAGATGGCGCTAGTGTAGATTTAACTAAAAAAATGTGAAGAGTGGTGTTACATTGTAGCATATATACTAACTAACTAAACTAACCAACCATCACGCCGTCTCCCCGAAGGGGTAGGCAGAAAGAATGGACTACCACACTTTCCTTTCCTTTCTCTCGCTTCCTCAACATTCATACATCGTGTCATGCACGCGCGTCGATTTCTCTGACTCCTCACATGGCCGACATTCAATATTTGATTTATTTGATCGTGCCACGTTTTCCTCGGTTTCTGGTTCCATTTAAATCATTAACATATAATTTTTTTTACCATTCTTTCTTCATTCATTCTTTCCATACGTCCAAACCATCTTAATGATTCTTTCATTATTTTGTTCATGACACCATCATTCGCACCGCATTCACTTCTTATATTTTCATTCGACACTCTATCATACACAGAGTATCACACATTCATCTAAGAGATCTCATTTCTACTGCATTTATTCTACTTTCATCATTCTTTTGCCAGTTCAATGCTTCGCTTCCATATATAAGGGTCGGTAGAAGAACACCAAAAATTTGTCAGACATGGTGGTCGTAATAAGGGCGGAATGGGAAATGTTGGATTACATAAAGCGTGCGCTTAACCCAAACAATGACAGGTCACAAGTCCTGTAAACGCCTCGACCACCATATTCTGTTTCCAATTTGCATCTTCGTCTCTATTGAGATACAATTAATCCTTAAAATGATAACCCGCAATGGGTGAAATCCAGTATTCGTCTACAAGTATTTGTATACATTCAAAATGTCCTATTATTTACTTAAGCATAATAGGAAAACACAAACAAAACTATAAACGAACCACATAATAAACAAAACTATAAACGACCCACAAAAAATGACAATGCACAATTACAAAAAACGTGTAACTACGGACACATTAAAAAAGGGGCGGCTTGAATGTAGTGTAATTTTTAAAAATAAGTAAATAGTTTAAATAGTGTTTAATTTGTGTTATAATATAGTATCTAAGACAATTAATTTTAAGTTATACACTTAAGGATATGTGTTGCTCCCCTTTTCATTAATTGTTTCCTAAGTTAGAAATTATATATTGAAATTATATAGAGTGCTAGGAATGCCTCTCTAGAACGGGTTACCCCTGTTGGGAGGTATTAAAACCATGTACTTGGTAAATGATCGATAAATAAATTTAAAATATCATTGGGCGATTTCAAAGAAATTCGAGTAAAACTCTAAAATTTTCCACAAACGACTATTTCCACGATATCCTGCTATACAACTAGATCTCATGATATATAATAACTGGATCTTAAAATAAAACTGGATTCTATAATATAACTGGATCCTTCAATATGACTGGAACCCTATTTATTGTTTCTTGAACAATGTTGTAAAACTCCATATTAAATAATTAATACTAATGAAAACGTCTATTTTCTAGAAGTTTTATTATGTTTTATCAGACTTACACGTTTCGCCTGTCTAAGACATTATCAAATGTTTTTGATAATGCCTTGGACAGGAGAAACACGTCATTAACTGGATCTTATAATATAACTTGATCTTATGGTATAATAGACTGGAACGTACAATAAAACTGGATCCTATGATATAACTGTTTCCTAAAATATAACTGGATCCTACAATATAACTGGACCCAAGAATCCTAGATGATAAACGGTAGGAAAAGCAATCAATCTGCAGAACATGATCTTTTCAGATGATTTGATTTACAAGCATTAAAACTTTCTAGTTTTTTAATGAAGTTACAAACGCTGATGCTAAGATGAACTACAAATTTAGGATCATTTAAAAAAAAAAGAAGAAGTCACATTTATTGAATGCATTTGAAAAAAACCACCGTGACTAGTACAAGGGATTGGTTTCAGCAAAGTGTAAATATTTTGCTGGTTCATGGGATGCCACTTGGACCTTTTAATGTGGTAGTCTCCCGTTGCTATCCACATTTGTATACAGCAAGTTATTTGAACTCAATTACTTCTCAAGATATGATAGGTAGCTAATCTCTCGCATTATAATGTCACGTGAATTCTACACCAGACCAAAGACAGTGTGACAATCACACTGCCATCGCCGGAAATCGAACCCAGGACCTTCGATATGGCAGTCATAGCTCTTGCCACTCTGCTACGAAGATCGTCATATTTGTCAAAGCCAGATCATTTTTTTTTAATTAACACCAAACTATTGCGAAGGAGCTTTGTAATAGTTTTTGAATAGGAGTCAAGAGGGTATAGATAAGTTAAAAAGTAAATATGACGAGTCATTATCGTGGCCACACAAAGGATTGCCAGAAACAAGGAAGAAGATAAGGCAGCAATGGACGAGCATCCTAATTGCGTCAAAACACAAACATCCGGATTAGCGCTGATATATGACACACGGACAACCGCAGGGATATATACCTTCTATATAGTCTGGAATATTCTTGGATCACCTACAACCATCTGACCAACCCAAATTATAAACTAACTAACTAACTAACTATCACGCCGTTTCCTCGGAGGGGTAGACAGAGAGGACGGACCGCAAAACTGCTCTGTCCTGACATACCTCACTGGATTCCTCTACATTCATATATGGCAATAGAGTAGCTTCCTGTGCTACTTGCAGACAACGAGCATGAACTGCAAGCCCTGGTGTCTAGTATGTATGAGGTATGCAAGCGATACGATTTGATGATGAATGTGAATAAGTCTAAGGTAATGATTTTCGAAAAAGAAGGAAGCATGACAGTCTGCAACATTAGTGTAAACGGTGAAAATCTGGAACAAGTGGATGAATTTGTTTATTTAGGAAGTATGTTTACAAAGGATGGGAGGGTGGAGAAGGATATTGAAAGAAGGGTTGGGGCAGGCAACAGAATAAATGGTGCACTTAAAGTTGTCATCGCAAACAAAAGCCTATCCAAAAAAGCTAAGATGGCAGTGCACAATGGTGTTCTTGTGCCGACCCTTATGTATGGAAGTGAAGCATGGAACTGGCAAAAGAAGGATGAAAGTAGAATAAATGCAGTAGAAATGAGATCTCTAAGACGAATGTGTGGCAAATCTGTATATGATAGAGTGACAAATGCAAGTATAAGAAGTGAATGTGGTGCGAATGAAAGTGTTATGAACAAAATAAGGAAAGGGTCATTAAGATGGTTTGGACACATGGAAAGAATGAGTGAAGACAGAATGGTAAAGAAGGTATATGTAAACGGCGTGAACGGAGCTAGAAATAGAGGAAGGCCGAGAAAAACGTGGCACGATCAAATCAATCAAATATTGAATGTCGGTCACGTGAGGAGTCGGAAAAATCGACGTGCGTGCATGACAAGATGTATGAATGTAGAGGAAGCGAGAGACGTATGTCAGGACAGAACAGTGTGGCGTTCCATTCTTTCTGCCTACCCCTCCGGGGAGACGGCGTGATGGTAAGTTAGTTAGTTAGTTAGAGTAGCTTCCTGTCACATACCACGAGAATCAATATGATTGCTGTACCCTTTACATCGATTTGGCTCGCGCTGTAATGATGTAAAGAGCGATTCAACCATAATAATCATAATAAATAGTCATTACTGCAAATAGAAATATATCCACAGAAGCAAAGATGGCAGTACACAGTGGAGTTCTAGTGCCAACCCTCAAGTATGGAAGTGAAGCTAGGAGCTGGCAAAAGAAGGATGAAAGCAGGATAAACACCGTAGAAATGAGATCACTAAGAAGAATGTGCGGGAAAACGTTGTATGATAGAATACCGAACGATGAAATAAGAAAGAAATGTAGGGCAGATGACTGCATCATGAATAAAATTAAAAAAGGATCCCTGAGATGGTTTGGACATATGAAACGAACGGATGAGAGTAGAATGGTTAAAAAGTTGTACACAAGCAGTGTGAGTGGAAAAAGAAGCCGAAGACGACCCTAGAAAACATGGCATGACCAAATTAATCAATTACTAAAAGGCGGCCACATTCGAAGTCGGAAGAATCGACGTGCGTGCATGGTACGATGTATGAATGTAGATGAAGCCCGAGAGGTATGCCAGGACAGGCCATTGTGCCTACCCCTCCGGGGAAATGGCGTGATGGTTAGTTAGTTAGTTAGTTAGTTATAAATAGTCGCAACCCTTAAAATATTTACGGAAGTAAAGATTTACATCCCTTAAAAACTTGGTTAACTATATAATCGTAATCACTAAGAAGGTGTTAATTTTAATATAAATATTTTTTTCCATACGCGTTAAAAAATTCACAATTAACAAAATGGTTCTCGTTTAACAAAATGAGAAAAATTTGCTATCATTTCTGACGGTAGTGTCGATAAAAATATTATGCACTACAGATATACAACAATCAAAATTCAAAATAATCCTGAAACGTTCTTGGGTATGCGCATCGTGTGTATTTCGAATTAATTTCAGAGAGAATCGAAGTATACCGCTTTCTCTTCTCTTATATTCAAAATATTCTCGTACTCTTTCTTGACCATATACGGGTTTTTGCCTAATTATATTATAATAATTTGTGTCGATACTCTGTGTATGATAGAGTGTCGAATGAAAATATAAGAAGTGAATGCGGTGTGAATGATGGTGTTATGAACAAAATAATGAAAGGATCATTAAGATGGTTTGGGCATATGGAAAGAATGAATTAAGAAAGAATGGTAAAAAAAATATATGTTAACGATGTAAATGGAACCAGAAATAGAGGAAGACCGAGGAAAACATGGCACGATCAATTAAATCAAATATTGAATGTCGGCCATGTGAGGAGTCAGAGAAATGGACGCGCGTGTATGACACGATGTATGAATGTTGAGGAAGCGAGAAAAATATGTCAGGAAAGAAAAGTGTGGCAGTCCATTATTTCTGCCTACCCCTTCGGGGAGACGGCGTGATGGTTAGTTAGTTAGTTAGTTTTAAAAAAAATATTAAAAAGTCTTTTTAAAACGTGTCTTTAGTTAAATCCACTAATCTTTGTGTCTTCGACCGGTTTCGGCAGCAACCGGAAGATAGCAGCGAGCTGCCGAAACCTGTCGAAGACACATTCAAATAATAATTATTATTATTTTTCATGAATCGCTCTTTACATTATTACAGCGCGAGCCAAATCGATGTAAATGGTATAGCTATCATATTGATTGTCACGTGAATTCTACACCAGACCAAAGGCAGTGTGACAATCACTGCCATCGCCGGGAATCGAACCCGGGACCTTATGTTTGAAAGTCAGAACTCTTACCACTCTGCCACAAAGGTCGACGGTCTTATTTCTACTGCTGCATTTATTTTGTTTTCATCCTTTTTTTTACAGCTACATGATTCACTTCGATACACAAGAGTCGGCACAAGAACAACATTGTGCAAGTTGGAATTCTACGCTATATTATTCATTCACTTTGCACATTTATTGGCCTTTATGTTTAACACCAATTGGGATCAAAAACTCTTTTGTGAAATATTTGATACTTAACTCTTTTGTGACCCGCCCATAAATTAACAACACTTTTGAGTGTACTAACAAACTTCGTGGCCCGTTGTTTGCTCTTTAAAAAGCGAAATTTTGGGTTATTACGAAAAATCGAAAGTAAACATTGCACGCCAAGTATTAAGAACGGATTTCCTCGTGAGATTAGAACAATTTTAATAACTATTTGAGGGTTACACCCTAGAAAATCAATATTTGATATGTAGAATCGATGATAACTTATCTACAAGTTGGAATTGTGAAATATACTAGTTAAGCAAAGTTTCCATCCAAGCCTATTCAAAAAAGTTAAGATGGCAGTGCACAATGGTGTTCTTGTGTATGGAAAAGCAAGCATGTAACTGGCAAAAGAAGGATGAAAGTAGAATAAATGAAGTAGAAATAGGATACGATGTGTGGCAATTCAATTCCGAGAATTTAGTTGCGACGTGCGAACCGGCAATACTGCATGACTGGCGCGCAAGCGCCTGGTTAGATAGGTCCTTCCCCTTGACCTTCACACCGTAGGTCCCAGGTTCGATTCCCGGAGATGACAGTGTAATTGTCACACTCTCTTTGGTCTGTTTTAGAATTCTCGTAAAAACAAAATGGCGATAGATTAGCTACCTATCACATGTCGCGATAATCAATATGATAGCTATACCCTTTACATCGATTTGGCTCGCGCAGCAATGATGTATAGTGCGATTCAAAAAAAATATTATAATAATGAGCATATGAAACGAATGGATGAGAGTAGAATGGTTAAAAAGTTGTAAATAAGCAGCGTGAGTGGAAAAAAATGCCGAGGACGATCGAGGAAAACATGGTAGACCAAATTAATCAATTACTAAAAGGCGGTCACATTCGAAGTCGGAATAATCGACGTGCGTGCATGGAAGCCCGAGAGGTATGCCAGGACAGAGCATTGTGGCGACCCATCCTCTCTGCCTACCCCTGCGGGTAAATGGCGTGATGGTTAGTAAGTTAGTTAGTTATACCAAAATATACAAACTCATCTACTTGTTCCAGATTTTCACCATTCACGCTAATATCTAGAGACTAAAAATTTGACGATTGAATCAATTATTTTAGATTAGATGTCAAACGATCTCTCTTTGTTTGTTTGTCACCTAGATTTCGTTTAACTGTTTCGCTTTTTATGTTATGTTGGTAGCGCTGAATTATTTAACGCTGCAAGCGAATTTATCGGTTTTGTGGTTTTTTGTGATCGTATAATTCTCTAGGATTTGACCCATATATATGTCATGTGATCCAATTTGGTTACATTTTAAGTAAAAACGTGTTTTCTTAATAAAAAATATGATTAATAGGTATTAAAAATGTCCATATTCTGCCGGAACTTTGCAGTTTCAATCCAAATGAATGGCAACAGCAAAGTGTTATATTTTTGCTAGTTCTTGGGATGCCACTCGGGCCTTTTTATGTGGTAGATTCCCGTTGCTTATCACATATGTATACAGCAAGTTATTTGCCAACCGAAGAATTCAGTTTTAGTCATTACGTCATGGTCTCACCTCTAAAATACCACAATGCTTCGAGACTAAAGTCTTCAACAAGTGCGTCTAGCCAGTCATGAAGTACGGAACCGAGACGTGGACACTGACAAAAGATCTAGTCTACAGATTCAAGGTCGCCCAACGCGCCATGGAAAGAGCCATGCTTGGAATAATCTTGAAGGATAGATTTAGAAACGAATTTATTCGACAACAAACCAAGGTGACTGAGGTGGCTCTGACGATGGGCGGGCTGAACTGGCGATGGGCTGGCCATATCTGTCAGAGAACCGACGGCCGTTGGGGGAGACGGGATTTGGAGTGGAGACTGCGTACAGGATTCCGCAGAGTTGGTCCGTCCCCCTGCCCGCTGGACCGACGATCTGAAGAGGATTGCTGGACATGATTGGATGGGAGCGGCAATGGATAGGGGGCGGTGGCGTGCTTTGGGAGAGACCTACATTCAGCAGTGGATGACACACGGCTGATGATGATGATAAGTTATTTGAACCCAATTACGCGAACCAAATCGATGTTAAGTGTATAGCTTTCATATTGATTCTCATTACATGTGATAGGAAGCTAATCTATCGCTTTTTTATTGTCACGTAAATTCTACACCAGACCAAAGACAGCGTGAGCCAAATCGATGTAAAGTGTATAGCTATCATATTGATTCTTTCAACATGTGATAGGTAGCTAATCTATCGCCATTTTATTTTCACGTGAATCTACACCAGATCAAAGATAGCGTGACAATCGCACTGCCATCGCCGGGAATCGAATCCGGAACCTTCGGTATGGCAGTCATAATAGTTCTTGACACTTTATTACAAAGGTCGTCCATCGTAATAATGTAAAGCTTATTTTTTTAAGAATAAAATTGGCAATATCAGAATTTTAAACATTTGATAATGTCTAAGCATGAAGAAACATGCGTTTACCATATGTTTTAAAAATATTTATTATATTACATTGTATTTTACACATAGCTCTCCATGGAACGCCAAACGGACAACGCCGACTAGGAAGACCCCCGAAACGGTGGAGAGAAAGCTGGAGTTCAGCGAATCAAGCGAACCCGTCTGAAATAACAGACTCCTGAGTCTACCAAAAGTTAAGAAGAAGAAGAAGAAGTATTTTAATAAAGTTTATTTAATAAAGTTAATTTAAGTATTTTAAAGTATCTATAAAAAATACTTACCATCACGCCGTTTCCCCAAATGGATAGCCCGAAAGAATAGACCAACACACTGTTCTTGCATGTTGCTGTTCTATTGTGTCATGCACGCACGTCGATTTTTCCGACTTTCCACGCGGCCAACATTTAATATTTGATTGATTTGATCGTACCGCGTTTTCCTCAGTCTTCCTCTATTTCTTATTCCATTTACGTCGCTAATATACATACTTTCATTTTCATTATTTTATTGTCCATTATTTATATGTGACCAAACCATCTAAACGATACTTTAATTATTTTGTTCATAACCATTTCATTCGCACTGCATTCACTTCTCATATTTGCAAATTTATCACACAATAGTCCAAGAAATCTATTTCTAAATCAATTACTCTAGAAAAAAAATAACATTAACGCACTTTTATTAATTTTTACATCACTTTATTTTATCAACAGACATTACAAAATTAAGGTTTGAGAACGGGTTAAATAATATATTGTATATAGTAACTAACTAACTAACCATCACGACGTCTCCTCGGAGAGGTAGGCAGAAAGAATGGACCGCCACACTGTTTTGTATGACATACTTCTCTCGCTTCCTCTACATGCATACATCTTGTCATGCACTCACGTCGATTTCTCCGACTCACGTGACCGAAATTCAATATTTGATTGATTCGATCGTTCCACGTTTTCCTCGGCCTTCCTCTATTTCTAGCTCCGATCACGTCGTTTACATATACCTTCTTCACCATTATCACATTCTTTCCATGTGTATATAGTATACTACCAGAAACGCATGAGAGATGGTTCGACATTAGGAAGACAGGATACTCTCCAAAATCAAGAGTATTTATTTGCCTTCTGAACGTACTTTCACTTATATGAAAGACATCGATCTCCGAGGAGACCGCGATTAGCAGATTAATTGCTCTTCCCACCGGTGTCTACCGGTGGCCTGTAGGTGAAACAATCTATGCTGTCGCTGTCGGATATATCCATCAGGGACAAAAAGCCGAACACCCTCCAGCACGATCGAGTTCTTGAAATATCCCCTGAGTAATCTAAAGAAATGGGTTATGAGATGCACATCTTTTTGAAACTGCAGAGAATTAGTCCAAGCAATTATTATGTTCACAATCAATAGATTTAGCTCCCGCCGGAGCTTCGTCAGGATTACAAAATATACTTAATATAAATTTCCTGGAGAGACCACATCACGAATGAGGAAGTTATTCAAGGAATCGAAGGAGGAAGGCACCTGCTCAGGACCTTGTCCGAAAGGCGTGCAAGATGGATCGGCCATGTAATACGACAAGAAGCCCTCTTGCATGCCATAATGGAGGGTATGACCGGGGGTCAAACTCTAGAGGACGCCCACGCCGAGAGTACCTGGAGGACCTGTTGGTGGACGTGCGCTGCTCATCATATGCAGATTTCAAAAGAGCCGCACAAGACAGGGAAGAATGGAAGAGAAGAATAGAAGAAATTGCTGCAAACCAATCCCAGGATTGAAACTTTCTAACTGACTCAATTTTAATATATTGTGCCATTCTCTAATTTGTATTGAACGAAACTGGTTAGTTTTGACAACAAAAAAAATAAAGCCACATCACTAATAAAGCGCTTCATACGAAAGTACTTTTAAAGCGGACTTCCGAGATGAAGACACTACAGACGATTACAGACAAGACACTAGAGATATCGCGTGAGGAACACCATAATAAGAGAGATTGTGAGGTTAAGATGGAGTAGACAGCTAAGAAGGGACTGGTACGGTAATTTCCAAAGAATGGACACCACCAGACACCCATATATTGCATTACATAATCAGCCTCATGGGACTCGTCCTCGTGGAAAGCCTTTTAAAATATGGAAGGACAGCTGGGAGTCTACCTCACAGGAGGAGCAACACTCTGTATAACAGACCACATAGGTCTACAATAAGGAAGAAGAAGAGAATGCAAAATAATATAGGGATGTTTTTTTTTTTAAAGGTTTGGTTTTTAAACTGGCAACATTGTTTCTACAGACTGTCAATTTGACAGTTAACAGTTGATTTGTAGTCAGTACATTTTGCCATTTCACCATGAATAGACTGACAGCGCTTGCAAATTGTGCAAATTTATTTTGAAAAAATCATGGTTCGGTTCGCCAAACTTATCGTGCACTACGTCCATTTTACGGTCGACATAATCGTCCATCCGAGCAAGTTATTCGGAAGACCATGGATCGTTTTCGCTCCACTTACACTCTAGTGGATAATACGCATCCACAAAGGCGACAATTGTCGAAAATTTGATTTCACGATTGCGCTTCATTCGAGCTAGCCGTGGCGCTCACATGCCCGAAATCATATTCGAACAATAATGGCAGAAAATTAACTATTTAATAAAACACCTACATTTATTCTACAGCTTTTATCTTTCTTTTGCCAGTTCCAGCACCATTGAGCACCGTTGCTGCTGAATATAAATTTTAAAACAATTTTTTCACAATATTTTTTTTAAGGCAATGAGATGAGTAAAGAACGGTTGAAAAAATCTATTCTTGCACTG
Source organism: Lepidostoma basale (assembly GCA_022606425.2). Lineage (NCBI taxonomy): Eukaryota > Metazoa > Arthropoda > Insecta > Trichoptera > Lepidostomatidae > Lepidostoma > Lepidostoma basale. The sequence continues at coordinate 74,783 of JAHDVF020000790.1, read as the reverse complement.
TAAATGGATAAAGAAGCCGAGGACAGCCGGGGAAAACATTGCCTGTCTAAATTAATCAATTACTATTTTAAAAAGCGGCACAATACGAAGTCGAAAAAATCGACGGGCGTCCGTGTAACGATTTATGAAGATAGAGGAAACTAGAGGGATGTCCTACCCCTCTGGGAACCGGCGTGATCGTTTTTTTAAACAGATCGTTTGAACCCAATATCTGTATACAATTCGTTTTTAATTTTAGATAAACTTAAGGCGTTAACACTGGAATTCCATAATGACGAATTTTTATTAATTAAAACACTGTTTTTCCACTTTTGAGTTTTTTTTCTCGACATGTTTCGAAGGCTTACACTTTGTCATCGAGAGAACGATATAAACTCGATGATGGAGGTGTAAGCCTTCGAAACATGTCGAGAAAAATAAACCCTAAAGTTGCAAAAAGTGTTTTAATTCATAAAAATTCGTTAGCGAAAAAAAACAACAACAAACCATCACGCCGTTTCTCCGCAGGGGTAGGCAGAGAGAATGGACCGCCACACTACTCTATCCTGGCACACCTCTCTAGCTTCCTCCACATTCATACATCGAGTCATATACGCACGTCGATTCTTCCGGCTTCTGACATGACCAACTTTTAAAATTGGATTAATTGGGTGAAGAAAGAATGGTTAAAAAAGTATACATTAACAATGTAAATGGAGTAAGGAGTCGAGGTAGACCAAGGAAAACATGGCATGACCAAATTAATCAAATTCGTTAGCGTTTTTAAGAAAATCTAATGAAACAAAAGTCGCAAGACGTTGTTCATGTATCTATTGAAATGTAATTCGAAAATCGAATGCGAATATAAGTGGAAGAATTACAATTTACCTCCAGATAAGCCGAGAAACCACTGATTTGAATGCAGACTCTGTAATTGTATGTGAAATAAGATATTTATATTTGAATCAATTAAGAATAATGAATGTTGAGAACCAATAAGAATGATATAACTCAGCGCTGCGGGCTCGGGAATCTCCGGAAGCCCTCGGCAAACTTCGGCAATTCGAACGGACAGGTAGCTTCGCCAATACTCGGATATTCTCAAAATGTTTTCATTCTCAAAACTCCAAGCGAAAGAACCATTATTATTTCAACTTAAATTAACTAACTACCTTCGTTGCAGAGTGCCAAGAGCTATGACTGCCATACAGAAGGGCCTCGTGTCTGATATCCGACAATGGCAGTGTGATTGTCACACTGTCTTTGGTCTGGTGAAGAATTCACGTGACAATAAAATGGCGATAGATTAGATATCTTTTACGTGTCATGAGAATCAATATAATTGCTAAAAACAAATTGTATGCAATAATTAGGTTTAAACGACCTATTGTGTACAAAAATAAAAAAACGTTCCACTTGAGGGGTAAGCAGAGAGGGCATGCCTCTCTAGATTCCATTATCTTCATACAACGTAACACGCACACTCGTCTATTTTTTCGACATCGAATATGGCATTTTAATAATTTATTAATTCAGTCATTCCATGTTTTTCTTGGTCTTCCACAACCTCTTTTCCTATCCGTTCATTCAATATGTACGAACCATGTAAGTGTTCCTTTTTAATTGTACACAGGCAATTAAAATGGCTGCTGATCAAAATGACGTATATTTAGCCGTAATTACGTATCGCAATCAAAATGGTAATTGGCTTTTTATAAAAATGGCGTCTCTCTAAAATGACTAGAAATCAAAATGGCGATACATTGAATTCGCTATGTTCCAAGTGTTTTTTTAAATGTCTGGGATTCAAAATGGCTATAAATATAATTTGGAACTTATTTAAATGTCTTGTAATCAAAATGGCGATACTTTCAATTAGTTATTTTAAAACGGCGCTGATTTAATATGACGAGTGATCAAAATAGCGACTAAAAGTGTAATTTTTAATAATGGCGTCTTATTAAAATGACTTGTTATCAAAATGGCGACACATCAAAAAAAATATTTGAAAATGTCGCATTTTTAAAATGACAAGTGATCAAAATAGCGACTAAATTTGTTATTCTTAATAATGGCGTCTAATTTAAAACGACTAGTACCTAATCAAATTGGCGACTAAATTTGTTGTTTTTTTTATCATGGGGTATTTTTCTAATGACCAGTAATCAAAATAGAGACTATTTAAAAATATTTAAATTATGAATATTTAAATATACGGAATTTATAAAATATTTTAAATAATAATATTTTACGAAAATACATTATGTATATATGTTGTATTATATTTGATTATGTATTTAATCTTTTATTATTATTATTACTATTTTTCACTTTGACTTATTACAATATTAATTCATTCTTCTTATACGACTGTCAGTTATACGAGTTACGAGTGTCAGATTGGAGGGTCGAAGCAGAGGACAGGAGGAGTTGGAGGCGAAGAATACTGGAGGCTAAGGCTCGATATGGGCTGTAGGGCCATCGAAGAAGAAGATTCTTCTTATATATTTATACATTATATGGTACATATGTCAGTTGTTGTATATTATATTTATGGAGAGGAGTGACAAGAGTTTAGAACTTGTTTAAAGTGACGCAAGACAGAGATGCATTTGCTGCAGTGATCGACAACGTTGGGGGGACCTAACACGGCACCGAAATAAGAAGAAGATGCATGTTATTGGCCGTGTTTTGTTGTCTTTATGTGTTTGTATATGTATATAATAGAATCAAATAATATAGACCTAAAACTGAGAATACTCCTCAAGACCTATGTATGGAGTATCTTGGATGAGCTGCGAGACATGGTGCCTATCCGAAAGAGATAAACGGAGACTATAGGCTTTTGAGGTGTGGTCCTATAGAAGACTATTAGGAATTTCCTGGAGAGACCACATCACGTATGAGGAGATTCTTCAAAGAATCGAAGGAGGAAGGCACCTGCTCAGGACCTTGTCCGAAAGGCGTGCAAGATGGATCAGCCATGTAATACGACAAGAAGGCCTCTTGCATGCCATAATGGAGGGTATGACCGAGGGGACAAACTCCAGGGGACGCCCACGCCGAGAGTACCTGGAGGACCTGTTAGTGGACGTGCGCTGCTCATCATATGCAGATTTCAAAAGAGCCGCACAAGACAGGGAAGTATGCTAAGAAATTGCGGCAAACCACTTGAATTGAAACTTTCTAACTAACTATATGTATATTGAAATCGCTGTTTTTTTACCCTTAAAAAAATATGTCACTAGTTCTATACTGACAGTGTTGAAATATAATTACGAAATTTAAAAATGATAAGAAATTATCCGTTTGCTATGGTTGCTACGCGCCACGGTTTTAGATTCCCGTCACATATAATATATATTGCACAAATATTTAACAGGTGTCAGTGAAAAACCGAACTCCAATACGAGCGGACGCGTACACAATAATTTGCCATAAGTTTTGTTCAAACATCGTGTTTCAATAAATAAAAAATGGTAATTCCATCAATACAACAGAACAATCAATAATAATAACTTAAATATAATCGCTAATTAAGCGTTTAAAAATGACGTGAAAATCTAAAACAAGTGAAGTGATGACAGCGCGAAGAAATTTTATATAAAAAAATACATATTTTATATTTTAAAAAATACATAATCGGGTGGTGGTCTAGGTGATAGAACGCTTGGCTTCTGATCAAGAGGACTTGGGTTCGAGCCTGGACACGACCAGATTCCTTCTTCATAATAATGAGCTATTTTCTGCTCACATTGAAGATTGTAAAATAAATTCTAATATCATCGATTTAAATCTTTGATGTTAGCCTTTTTTTTTAATATATACATTGATCTTATAAGATGGGATATCGGAAAATGCGTGAATCTTCTTCTTCTTCACTTGATTGTAAATTTTGCGATCTGTTTATGTAGGATATCAAATTTCTTCCTTTGATGAAGACGATCGGCTTTCTTTCCATCTCTTTGATGGTCGTCCTGGTGGTCGACGGCCTTCAGTGCATCACTAACTAACTAACTAACTAACCATCAGAGAAGTAGGCAGAGAGGATAGACCGCCTCACTGCTCTCTCTCTCGACATACCTCTACATTCATACATCGTAACATGCACGATCGTCGATTATCCGATATCAAATGTGGACGCCTTTTAGTATATAATTAATTTGGTAATGCCATGTTACCTTGGTCTTCCAGAACTTATCTTTCCACTCACACTGCTCGTATACAACATTTTAACCATTCTTCTTTTGTCCATTCGTTCCATACGTCCAAATTATCTCAGGGATCCTTTTTAATTTGACTTATGATACAATCACGTGCCTTACATTTCTTCCTTATTTCGTCGTTCAGTATTCTATCATATTATATCTTTTTCCTGCACTTTCTTCTAAGAGATATCATTTTTACGGCATTTATCCTACTTTCATCGTTCTTTTGAAGAATATATATTACATATAGTATGTTAAGCGTTCTATCCTAATACGTAACTTGACAATTTGAATATATTAAATCGTATAATTGATTTGTCTAACAGAATAGAAGAAGAAATATAAATGCAACAATAACAAACCACCACGCCGTTTCCCCAAAACGGTATACAGATAGAATTAAACATCACACTCCTCTATCCTGACATACATCTGTAGCATACTGCCACATTTTTCTTTCCTGGCATATTTCCCTCGCTTCCTCAATGATCCTTTCGTTATTTTGTTCATAACACCACCATTTGCTCCGCATTCACTTCTTATAAATTATCATTCGACACTCTATCATACCCAGAGTATCAACACATTCGTCTAAGAGATCTCATTTATACTGCATTTATTCTACTTTCATCCTTCTTTTGCCAGTTCCATGCTTCGCTTGCATACATAAGAAAATAATAATAATAATAAAACGGAGTCCATGGACAAAGAAAGAATACGTTAACGATGTAAATGGAGTACGTAGTCGAGGTAGACCAAGGAAAACATCCAAATACCAAATTAATCAAATTTTAAATTATGGTCATGGTTGGTCATGTAAGAAGTCGGAAGAATCGACGTGCTTGTATGACTCGCTGTACGAATGTGGAGGAAGCTAGAGAGTTGTGCCAGGATAGAGTAGTGTGGCGGTCCATTCTCTCTGCGTGATGTTTTATTATTATTATTATTATATGCTAATGAAAAAAAATAGAAGAATGGTATATTCTGACGTCATCGATCCGCAATTTTTGTTTGACAGGTATAGTAAAATGCAGTATTGCTTTTACAGAAAAATTGACAATGTTAACGGGGTGATGGTTTATTGTTGTTGCTGTTTAGACTATAAATTATATTGGTTTAGGGCACGTTATGTGAAACGATAAATACAAAGTGCTGCAACTGATTATTTAAATTTAAATTAATGCAAAAAAATGTATCGGGAGAAGAAGAATATATTGAATTAAAAAAAAACTTTGAGAATGGTTCAGTAGCAGCACAACAACCCTGTTTCGGTCTGCTGCATCAAGGGTAGAAATAGCCATGATTCTGTCTCACCTCCAATAGGAGAGGAACAATACGAAGATATTGGTGTAAACATCACTTAGCAGTTTGACCATTGTTTATTAATTAAAAAAGTTTTTTCAATTTTTGAATTTATTATTCTCGACGTGTTTCGAAAATTTTAAGTTGATGAAGGGTGAAGAATCTTCGAAATATGCCCAGAAAAATAAACTTAAAAGTGGAAAAAGCAGTGTTAAATGTATTTAAAAAATATCATAATAGAATTTCACAGTGGCTATGTCTTAATATTGTAAAAAATGGATAAGAAGTTTAGATATACGAGTTTATATTAAAAACGGAATTGAATATTTTATTTTACATTGACTTGGGTCTTCTGGCTTACATAGGTTCAGCTCTAATGGCTATTCCTCTTACTTCTGTAGGAAACATTGTTGGAATGCGATTTGGTAGTTGTTTTATGATGGGGCTAAATGTATGGCCCGGATTGTCCCTCCGAAAGAGGGCGAGGGGGGATTTAGGGTTTATGATAAAGTCTTACATTATTGTCAAGGAATTGAAGACCAGTTAGGGTTGGGATTGTATTTATAAAAAAATTCTGTTCCCGAGGGGAAGATAATTATTTCATTATTGATATATAGAAGTTTAAACACTCTTTTTTTCGAGTTTGAGAATGCCCTCGCAAGGCGAAACAAAATCGTCACTATTATTTATGTAATTTTTCTATATAACTAACTAACCATCAGGCCGTCTCCCCGAAGCGGTAGGCAGAAAGAATGGACTGCCACACTTTTCTTTCCTGACATGTTGCTCTCGCTTCCTCCCCATTTATACATCGTGTCATGCACGCGCGTCGATTTCTCTGACTCATCACGTGGCCAATCGATTGATTTGGTGGTGTCGAGTTTTCTTCGGCCTTTCTCTATTTTTATGTAGAAATAATGTTTTGAGAGGCAATAAATACATACAAATCTTTAATAATGCCTGAATAACAATATATAGTTTTCACAAAAACTATAATTGAAGTTTTTGTTTACATACAAAACGAGAAATGTGTTTTGAAATGTATAAACTAAATACGTATATAAAAAAAAAGTCGTTGGCCTCCAAGTAACAGTTTTTTGATTCATTGTTATAAACTTGTATATATTATATTATGTATTTTTTTTTTATATATACGTGTGTCATGATCGTAAATTTACTACACGATCTTGTAGAATACAAAGTTCCGACCTAATAAACCACCACTAATTATGAAGGCTGGACATTACAAATATCCAAAGTGTACAAAATGTCGAAAATGAGTTTTTAATACAACATTTTGAATGTATACAAATACTTGTAGACAATACCGGATTTAACACATTGCGGGTTAGTCATTTTTAAGGATTAATTGAATCTCAATAGAGACAAAGATGTAAATAGTTGGGTTTTTTTTTAAACAGAATATGGTGGTCAAGGCGCTTACAGGACTTATGACCTGTCATTGGTTGGGTTAAGCGATCGCTTTATGTTAACAACATTCCCCATTCCGCCCTTCTTACGACCACCACGTCTGACAAATTTTTGGAAGATGTATATATGCCACCATGTTGAGAAACACTTCACATTTTTGGTTCAATCTACACTAGCGCCATCCAACGTATTTAGTTAATACATTTCAAAAAACAATGGAGTTTTTAATGCCAGTTCACTGCAAATATATAGAAATATTTTAACTATAGCAAGACTGGCAGTACATAATTGAGTTCTAGTGCCAACCCTTATGTATAGAAGTGAAGCTTGGAGCTGGCAAAAAAGGATGAAAATATGTTAAATGCCGTAAAAATAAGATCACTAAGAAGAATATGCGTGGAAAACGATATATGATAGAATACTGAACGATGAAATAAGGAAAAAATGTAAGGCAGATGATTGCATCATAATTAAAATTAAAAAAGGATGGATACCTTAAATGGTTTGCACAAATAGAACAAATGGACGAGAGAAAAATGGTTAAAATGTTGTATATACGCATTGTGAGTGGAAAGAGAAGTCGTGGAAGACCAGAAGCATGACATGACTAAATTAATCAAATACTGAAAGCCGGCCACATTCGAAGTCGGAAAAATCGACGAACGTGCATGTTACGATGTATAAATGTAGAATAAGCTAGAGAGGTATGTCAGGGCAGAACGGTATGGCGGTCCATCCTCTCTACCCACCCCTCCGGAGAAACGGCGTGATGGCTAGTTAGTTGGTCTTAAATATAAAGGCCAACAATTGTGCTAAAGTGCGTATTGATTGAATAATATAGTGTAATTCCAACGTCACCCTAAAGATGCCACCCGTAGTAAATGACATATGGAACAACAAACAGTTTTTGCTTATTTTCTCTGCTTTATGTTTAACCCACTTTGGTCACCTTTGTAATGTCTTGGTTCAATTCTCGATACATAATATATATTTTCTTATTCGCGCGTTTTGATAGCATAAACGAATTGTATCATGCGGTTTGCTTGCAAGGATTGACCACCAGACTTTCATAACATATTTTTCATAATTCATTTCCTTCAGATATGCACGCACAATTTATTATTTCGCTCTAGATAAAACCCTTCGGATATTTTTTTAACTTCTTCTTCTTCCTCAGCCTATTCCCGTCCACTCCTGGACAAAGGCCTCCTCCATTCGCTTTCACGCCACTCTGTCTTGTTCAGACTGCATCCAGGTTATTCCGACGTGTCTGTTCAGATCATCCTTCCACCGTAGTTGCGGTCGCCCTGCACTTCTTTTTGCCGTCCACGGTCTCCAAGTTAGCAGTCTTCTTGTCCACTTTTCGTCTGAGCTTCTGGTTACGTGCGTTTCTTTTTTATTTACTTTGTATATATAACACTAACTTTAATTTTTTTTTAATTATATATCAGACATGTTTCGGACAACTGACCCTTCCTCAGTGATTTAAATATATGATCAGTTTTGACAGATGTTATAAATATTTTTTTAATCCTTATTTCATTTAATAATTGCTTAAAATAATAATAATAATAATACAACTCGATCAATTTGTTGTCTTTAAAGTTTTTTTGTTTTTATATATTTTTTTCAGTGTGCTATAAAAAGTTGACGAACGCCCTTGCATAACAAAAGGCCCGCCGGTATTACGAGAAAACTGACGCCGTCATTACGAGTGTACGTGCAAAAAAACCATTAAAACTTATGAGAATTCGAAACATTTCGTAATCGTTTGAAAAGCGAATTTGGAACGGGCAAAAAAGTCGTTAAAAACAAAAGTGTAACAGAGACAATCTGCGGACAAAATGTGGTTTCAAAAAAGGAACAAAATACACCCGATTTCCGCTATTATAGCGTGCTTTCTTGTGTGCTGCGCGAGTGTGGTGGCCAATGGGATAACGGACCTTGCGCAAGACCGCGAGGAAAGCCAGCCAGGAGTCGCCAAGATTGGCTTCGACAACACATACGAGGATTTAGAAGAAAAAGATGCAGAGAACCCGGCTAGCATCCAAACACCAGAGGCGGAAGCCATGCTGCGAGAAGACGACGAGAACGAAGAGATAATAAAAGTAGAAGACAAATCAGACGATGTAGAAGATATGGAAAAACCAGAAGACAGCAGAAAAACTGCATTGAAGGAACTGGCTAACAGCTTATCGGGAAAGGTGTCATTCCAAAGTAATTCCCAAGAACTGAGAGGTAAGGAAAAGAGGTTGATCCCGCTGGAAGATGACTCGAGTAGCTCTGAAACAAGATCTCTCAAGCAACAAGGAGTGCCATTCTTCATCGCAGACGATGGGAAATCTATACAATTGCCTCAAAGCGATGTTATCTATAATATAGAAACCGGTGAGATCGTTATCAGAAACAGAATCACAGAGAAAATGAAAACAGAATCAGAAATAACGTCAGCAGAAATGAAACCAAATGTGTCAAAAAGTGGCTTTTTCAATATACGACCAGACGGTATTGGATTCAAGAATCTGCAGGGTTTCGTCATCGCCGATAACGAACCCAATTCCAATAAGCCATTCTTGTATCCTGTCACGGAAGGATCTAAAGAAATTGATAGTCAAGAGACTATCTTAAAAAGAAGGATAGAAACACAAGAAAACGAAAGGAAAAAAACAATCGATGATACAGAAGATGATCCAATGGAACCCGAAGCGGCTGTTGGTAAGAATGATGAAGCAAAACCACAGGCTGCCACAAATGAAAAGACGGATGATAAAGTTAACGCGAGTGAAGTAACACCCGATTCGCAAAAGACAACTTCCTACGCCACGACAACGGAAGCGAACCTACCAATTTTGATGCCAAAGAATAATTTAGACGTAAGAAAAATAGACAGCGCCGAATTAATTATGGAAGAAAGTAGCAGAAGCGGGAAACAGGTTATGAACAACGCCAACGAAAGGGGATTCAAAACTAGTCAAGAAAAAGATGAAACTGGAGCAACAGACGATAAAGTCACGGTCAAATCAGACGACGAGCCGGTGTACAAATTTCCAATAACGACGGAGAGGGGACAGGTCAACAAATGGAGCAGCAGGGAAGCGAAGGAAGACGCTGTTGAAGACGCCATCAAAAAAGCCGAAACGAAATCTAGCACGCAAGATTCGGTGCTAAACGAAAATGCCGGGGTTTTGCTGAGGAGCGCCCTTGGCGAGACAAAGACGAGGATAATCGAATACGATCCTCAACTATTCGAAGAAAAATCGCAACCCATCATCCACAATACGAATCCAATCAAAAAGGTTGTTTTGGAAGATCTGGAGAGTGCCAAGAAAGGCGACGGAGTGGTTTACGCCCCGACGGTCAACCCGATTGCAGACAGGATGGAGGAGATGATATCAAAGTCATCATTTGTCAAAGACGGCGAAAGAGTTTTGGGAAGTGTTGACGAGACAATCAAGAAGACTCTGGAAGAAGTGCCTGGAATAAATGCCGGTAAGTCGTGGAAGATCATTTTTAGTATGTGCTTAGATATTAATATCGGGTTTGAGAAATTAACCCATTAAAGTTCTACGTTACATAAAGGAAGGCAAAGGGATATGGCATAAAAATAATAATTTAACATTTTTTTATGTATTTGGTCTACCGGTTTCGCTCTATGCGAGTTTCCTCGGGGCTTTATACATACTGTATGTACTCGTATAGGGTACTAAATCCCAAAGGAATCTCGCATAGAGCGAAACTCGTAGGCCCTCAGTCTCAAAAATAAAGTGGTTGCATACCAAATACATAAAAAACTGTTTAATTAATGTTTAAATATGTCCAACCACCAAGTAATAGCTTCCTATCAAAGGATATGGCTTATTTTGATCAATAAATGAAAATAATGCACAAAAATATCAATTCAAAGCATTTCTTTTTTCATTTGTAAAATCATTATTTTTACAGTACAAAGGCGTTTATAAAACGCAATAAAATACTATATATATGTAAATGAAATGTAATAATTTTGTACAGATTTCCGTAAAACACACAATTTACAACTTATAAGTTATTACATTATTAAAATTATTATTGCTTTTAATTATAAAAACACATCACAAACATTTATAGCTATAAGAGTGAGCCAAGAGCATTTATCTAACTGTCATAAAAATACAACATGTCAATTATTGGATATTTGCCCGCTTCTGGATTATCTACCCTAATTATTAATGAAAAATAAAGAAAGAAAGAAGAAGAAGCCACTCTTATGTCAACTACATACACCACTGTACCAACTACTGGGTAAAACACCATTACCCGCCAACTCCAGGGTTAATAATTATATCTACGGCAACTGTCAACTTATGGGAAAAATAAAAATATACCCCAATTATATTAACTGTCAATTCCTGTCTAAGAAACATATTTGTGCCAAATGCCAACTATTGGTTAAAACACCCTGATTATGGTAATACCTGGGATGAATAACCATAACTATAAGAACTGTCAACTATTGGGTAAAACACCCTAATTGTGTTAACGGTCAGTTATTTAGTAAAACACCCCAATTATGATAACACCTAGAAAAATAATCATACCTATGACATCTGTCAAATATTGGATTTAACACCCTGACGGTAACTCCCGGGGTAAATAAATTACATATGACAACTGTCAACTATTGGGTAAAACAAAATGTGTTAAATGTCAGTAATTTGGTAAAAACACCCTAATTATGTTATCTCCTAGATAAATAACCATACCTGTGACAACTGTCAACTATTGGATAAAACACCTTGATTATGGCAACTCCCAGTATAAATAACCATACCTATGACAACTGTCAACTATTGGGTAAAACAGGCCAAATGTGTTAAATGTCAGTAATTTAGTGAAACACCCTAATTATGGTAACTCCTAGATGAAAACCACAAATACGGTAACTGTCAACTATTGGATAAAACACCCTGGTTATGGTAACTCCCAGTATAAATAACCATACCTATGACAACTGAACTATTGGGTAATACACCCTAAATGTGTTAAAGGTCAGTAATTGCGCAAAACACCCTAATTATGGTAACTCCTAGATAAAAACTATTGTCAGTCAACTATTGGATAAAACACCCTAATTATGTTAACTCCTAGATAAAAACTATTGTCAGTCAACTATTGGATAAAACACCCTAATAATGTTTCAGGGACCGTCGTGGTAAAGTCTCAGACGACAACGGAACAACTGGATCCATTGTTCGTACTGAGAAATTACTTGGAAGACATCTATCTAAGAGGACCAATCGCAATCGTCGTCGATGTGGAGCCGAAGAACCTACTGAGAACCAAGGACATTTGGACCAGCATGGAGTCTCTGGCGGGAAACCTGAACACCACTGATGCTGTGCTCTTTGGATACGACTCTAACGGTAAGCGAGATAAATATGAAAAAGAGATAAATATTTTAAAGAAATTGATAAAATAAAAATACATTTCAATTCTTAACCCTTAACGTACCGTGTTCAAAACAAAACGCTCGCTCCCATGTGGTCAATTCAGTATACCGCTAACTTTATCTAAATATCTAGCATATGACTCGATGAATCAAAATTTAATTTATGTCATCTTGTAGGGAATTTCATTAGGAATAGATCGATATCTATAACATACATGGATTATTTGAAAAACATATCATTATTAATTTTTTTCTGGAACCATGCGATTTCTGATATAGAATGCGAGACAGCATATGAGCAACTGACACCAAGTATGAACTTGTCTCGCCCCGCCGCGCCGTGGCGCTATAATTTTACGTATGATAAAGGCACCTAGGCAAAATGTATAGTACGTTCAAGACAACGAGTACGTATTAATATTTGTCCCTTTTGGTAAAGTGTTAATATTTTCACAGTTCTGATATTATTAAGTTGCGTGCTGCGTTTCCGTCCACAGTCGGTATTATTACGTACCTATGAGAAAAGGCCAAACATATATTTTATATTATAAAACAGCGAGTAAGTATTTGTCACTGTTGATAAAGTTGTAAATATTAGCAAAACAAATTCTACCTTAACACGAATGAAGGTGAGGGCAGTCTTAAAAAATATTTTTTTTTGGGATGAAGGAAGTAATTTCTTGCTATTTTTTTATTACGAAATATTGAGAACACTTCAATGGAGGATTACAATTTTTTTTATAATATTAGGGTCCATAGGTTTTAAGAAAATCAACTTTAAATTGGCAGTGGAAACTCAATTGACCACATGGCAACGCGACACTAACGTAGATAGTGCATCCCTCGGGTGAGCCACACTATCATAAAATACGTCGACCTACGAGTACGAGGTGATACGGTTAAGCAAAGAGATTGCTCTACCTACCGGCATAATCATTGGCAGGTTGGTTCTGCATTGCAGGAGATAATACAATATGTGCCCCTTTCGTCGTATTTACACAACGTATCATAAAAACAAAACGATTTTATAAAAACTATGCGAAACATTTTTCATATCTAAAGTGCAAAAAAACAGTTTTTTATTTCAGTTAAAAAAACGTACTAATTGAATTCCAAATCGCTTCGATTATATCAAAAATTTCATTAATTTGAGTTTCGTTTTTTCTATAACTAACTAACTAACTAACCATCACGCCGTGGGTGGAAAAAATGGACGGCCACACATTTCTTTCCTGACATATTTCTATAGATTCTTCAACATTCATACATCGTGTCATGCACGTACGTAGATTTCTCCAACTACTCACGTGGCAGACATTCAATATTTGATTTATTTGATCGTGCCACGTTTTCCTTGATTTCTAGTTCAATTTACATCATTAACATACACTTTTTTACCATCCTTTCTTTCTTCATTCATTCCACGTGTCAAACAATCTTAACCGCCCTACCTTCGGGTTATTTTCCGAATTTGTTTTTATTAATGAAATTTAATTATATATTAATTTTATTTTTTTTAAATTACGAAACGTCAAATACTCGGCAGCACACTTCGCCTGCCCCTTGTAAAACAATCATTTTTATGAAGACTTGTACTCAAGTGTTGTTGGCACACGTGCGTATCCCTAAAACTTTGTACATTTTAGGTACATTACTTTTTCGCAAGCGCGTACGTGATACGGGATAGCGCAGAATGGTACAGTCACAGTGAACGTATCACGTACGTTCAAATAGGTAGGGTGGTTAATGATCCTTTCATTATTTTGTTCATAACACCATCATTCGCACCGCATTCACTTCTTATATTATCATTCGACACTCTATCATACATAGATTTTCTACGATTGTTTATTCTCGATTTAAAAATTCTAATTCTTTAAAAATGCATCATCTGAATTTGCAATAGACATAACACATACAACAGACATTGGTGGAACCAAAGATTCCGACTTTGACTCGAATAGCCGCGCGGCCGTTACACAGGTACCCGAGGAGTGGGCGATTTTGTTATCTATGATATTCAAATTTCAAATTCGAACCGTGTTCTAAAATTCTATATTCCAAATTCGAAAAAAGCAGTTAATTTATTCGCCGGTTTGAAAAAGGCAATGACAGATTTTAATTTGGTGTAGAAATCGACAACTAGCGTGGCCAATGGCGGGAGAGGAAAAAAACAATTGACAGATAGATGTAACAAAAAACTATCGGTGACGTCACCATCCGCGTCGTAAAAAAAAACAAAAACAATCGGCTAGAGGTGGCTGTCACGCGGCTTTCTAATCAACTTGTTACATTATAATTTAATTAATAACTAGATTTGCAATTCAAACAACACTCGAACAGGTGTGTTTCGGATGTAGACATATCAAAATTTTAGATCGGAAAAAAAAACTAAACTAAACATTACAATCCGTGTTTATTTTTTTCAAAATTATACTTATACGATAATGATGCGAATGAAAAACGAAATCAAAATATGGGTTAACTAATTATATAACTAACCATCACGACGTTTCTCCGTAGGGGTAGGCAGAGAGGATAGATCACCACATTGCTCTATCCTGGCATAATTCTCGCGCCTCTTCTACATTCACACATCGTGACATTCAAGCTTATCGATTGTTATTACTTCGAACATGGCCACCATTCAGTAATTGATAAATTTGGTCATGCCATGTCGACTTCTTTTCCCATTCACACTACCTGCATATTTCTTTTTAACTATTCTTCCCTCATCCACTCGTTCCATATGTCATAAACCATCTTAGTGACCCTTTCTTAATTTTATTTATCACGCATTCATCCGCCTTACATTCCTTTCTTAATTCATTATTAGATATTCTATCATACATTGTGTTTCCGCACATTCTTCTTAGTGACCTCATTTCTACGGCATTTATCCTGCTTTCATCCCTCTTCTGAAAACTCCAAGCTTCCCTTTATTACATAAGGGTCGGGACTAGAACTCCATTGTGAAGTGCCATCTTTGCTTCAGTCAATATATATCTATTTGCGGTAATGACTTTGAGTGCACCATTTATTTTGTTTCCAGCTCCAATCATTCTTCCGTTATCTTTCTCCATTATTCTATCTCTTGTAAATTCGGTAACTTGCACTAATTTCTCACCGTTCGCACTTATGTCACAATCCGTCATACATTCTTTCATTTCAAATACCATAACTTTAGACTTTGACACGTTCATCACAAGGTCATACTTATTGCATACTTCGTACATTCTTGACACTAGGACTTGTAGTTCGATCAAAGCAATGATTAATTAGGGGATCCCAATTCCCAATGTGCTCAGAGTCCTATACAACGCATTGGTTCGGAGCAGACTCGAAAGTGGTTCTGTGATATGGAGTCCTCACGAGGCGAGATATTCCGTTATGCTGGAGAGGGTTCAGAAAAAAATTCTGAGGTATTTCTACATGAGGGAGTATGGTAGCTATCCGTGGCTCTATCCCACGGCATTTCTTTTCGGAATGCTCGGAACCAATTCTCTACAGCTTCGAAGAGATGGACATCTAATTACCCATTTCTTTAGATTAATTAGGGGATACTTCGAGAACTCGGCCGTACTGGAGGGTGTTCGGCTTTTTGTCCCCGATAGATATCTCCGACAGCGACAGCACAGATTGTTTACCTACCGGCCGCCAGAACCAATCTGCCTCTGGTGACACCGGTGGGAAGAGCAATTAGTCTGCTGAACGCGGTCTCCTCGGAGATCGACGTCTTTCATGTTAGTGAAAGTACGTTCAGAAGGCAAATACTCTTAATTCTGGAGAGTATCCTGTCTTCCTAATGTTGAACCATCTTTTATGCGTTTCTGGTAGTATACTATATATAATATATTATTTTACCTGTTCTCAATAGATGCCTTAAAAATAATTTTTGTAATGTCTGTCGATGAAATAAACTGATTTGATTTGAATTGAATTTAAATCAATACTTTCATTACAAAAAATAAATAAAAAAGTTAATATATACCTGTGCTGGGAACACGTTTAACCAAAATAAATTAACGTATTGAAGTAATGTTTATTTTTATTTATAAATAAAACTTTTAAGGAAAATGAATGGTAGTGCAGGATTTGAGGTCACACAACCCATCACTCTTCGGGTGCTTCCCAATCATGCTTCACCGTCATCACGTCATCACCCACTGACGTACACTAAGTGGGTACGCAAAAAGGACGATAAAACTTACTAATTAACCATCACGCGGTTTCTCCGAAGGGATAGACAGAACGGATATACCGCCAAACTGCGCTCTCTTCCCCCGCAGGGGTAGGCAGAGAGATTAGACCGCCATACTACTCTATCCTGGCGCACCTCTCTGGCTTCCTCCACATTCATACAGCGAGTCATACACGCACGTCGATTCTTCCGACTTTTAACATGACCAACCTTTATAATTTGATAAATTTCGTCATGCCATGTTTTCCTCGGTCTGCCTCGACTCCATATTCGATTTACATCATTAACGTATACTTTCTTAACCGTTCTTTCTCCATTCATGCGCTCCATATGTCCGAACCTACGCAGCGATCCTTTTATATTTTTTTTCATAATACCATCTTCCGCTCTGCATTCCTTTCTTATATAAGCATTTGAGATTCTGTCGTATATCGTTCTACCACACATACGTCTTAGGGACCTCATTTCTACTGCATTTATTCTGCTCTCAACCTTCTTCTGCCAGTTCCATGCTTCGCTTCCATACATTAGGGTTGGGACCAGAACTCCAATGTGTACGACCGTTTTCGCTTTCATTGATAAATTCTTGTTTCCAATAACTATTTTTAAATGTCCATTCACTTTGTTACCCGCACCAACCCTTCTTTCGACGTCACTATCCGTTCGGCCATCCGCTGTGAACATGCTACCTAACTAACTAATTAACTAAACATCACGTCGTCTCCCCGAAGGGGTAGGCAGAAAGAATGGACTGCCACACTTTTCTTTCCTTACATATTTCTCTTGCTATCGTGTCGATTTCTCTGACTCCTCACATGGCCGACATTCAATATTTGATTTATTTGATCGTGCCACGTTTTCCTGGGTCTTCCTCCATTTCTGGTTCCATTTACATCGTTAACATATAATTTTCTTACCATTCTTTCTTCATTCATTCTTTCCATATGTCCAAACCATCTTAATGATCCTTTCATTATTTTATTACATAACACCATCATTCGCACCGCATTCACTTCTTATACTTGCATTTGTCACTCTATCATATACAGATTTGCCACACATTCGTCTTAGAGATCTCATTTCTACTGCATTTATTCTACTTTCATCCTTCTTTTGCCAGTTCCATGCCTTTGACATGCTACCTGCATACACAAATTCTCTCACCTGCTCCAAATTCTCTTCGTTCACACTAATGTTACAATTTGTCATTTGCTCTTCCCTTTCAAAAACCATAACCTTTGACTTTCCGACATTCATCATTCATTCATTGTCAAAGCGCCCTTGAGGTGAGCCATTCACGAAAACGGCACTAAACAAATGAGCCTAATTATTATTATTATTAGTACGTTAGTTATTTTCATTCTTCTGCTGACAACTTCAAGCTCCACTTCTATACATAAGGGTCGGCACTAGAACCCCATTATTATATATACCCCATAATTTGAATATACGTGAAAATATATCAGAAACAAATTCATGTGATATTTTGTTTCAATGTTTAATCAGAATCATCAAGACTGTGTACCTGTTTGTCTATGCTCTGTGTGTTTGTCTCTGGTTATAATAACGGGGTAATTACGTATTTATTATGATATAATATTAATTGGTTAATTATAGACGATATCCGCATTGATCTGGAAATAACAGCGAATCCATTAACATTACATTGTTTTACACCTTTGCTATTGGAGTCTGCAAAATGATGTTATTTAGAGACATCTGTGAATTTAAATATGAAATTACCGGAAAAAATACGCAAAAACATGAACGCATAATCTAATAGAACACAATTAATATCAATGAAAACGTCTGTTCACTAGAATTTTTATTATATTTTATGGAAATGACGGATTAAGCCATGCCACGCCATTATTAATGTTTATATTTCATCAATATTAGATACACAAGTAAGGTGAAACGTGTCACTCCCATAATATAATGTAAAACTTAACTGTTTTAATAAATAAAAACTTTGTTATAAATATCACAATTGATTATATTTTGTCGCGACAGCTATTTCGCTAACCGATGTTAGCATCGTCAGGTCTACCAATCTGTTTTTTTTTGCAGGTTAGCAAATCAGCAAAAAAAACAGACGTGTTTAGTTGATTGTAAGACCTGAAGATGCTAACATCGGTTAGCGAAACAGCTGTCGCGACAAAATATAATCAATTGTGATATTTATAACAAAGCTTTTTTTTGGACAGTTAATAATGTTGAAATATCGAAGTGTTTCCGCCAAAACAATGGATTATCTAATATTTAATTTGGATATTTATTATTTCTTGAACAGTGATGTAAAATTCGTTGGAATGACAATGGATGAAATGATGTTGGATGGAAGATGGAAGATTGTATGAGAATGACATGACCCCTGCAAAAGCATGTTTATCATTATCATGAAAAATGATAATGCCTTAGCAAAAAAAAACGTGTAATTCTCATAAAATTTAATTAAATTTCTAGAAAACAGACGTTTTCATTCAAACAATTTTTTTTAGTTTCTATCCTAGAGATTGGTTTACAGCAAAGTCTATTAACATCTTTGCTGATTCTTGGGATGCCCCTTGGGCCTTGTGGTAGCTTCCCGTTGCTTTCCATATTTTTGTAAACAACTAGATATTTGGACCTAATTACTGTACACATTTTTTTAAGCTATTGATTATCGTGACACGTGATAGGTAGCTAGTCTATTCTTCATTCGGTGCCGTGTAAGGTCCCCCCAACGTTGGCGATCACTACAGCAAAGGCATCTCTATCCTGCGCCACTTGGAACAAGTTCTGAACTATTGTTATTTCTGTCCACTCTTTGATGTTCCGCAGCCAGGACAGCTGCTTTCTACTAACTCCCCGACGTCCCTCCACTTTACCCATTAATATCAATTGAAGGAGGTGGTATTTTTATCCCCTTAGCACATGACCCAAATATGAGACCTTTCTAATTTTCACAATTGACAACAGCTCTCTATTGGCTCTAGCTCTCTGCAGTACGTCTGCATTACTGACCCTATCGGTTCATGGTATACGGAGCATTCTGCGGTATATCCACATCTCGAACGCTTCCAACCGGTTCATTACATTCACTTTCAGAGTCCAGGTTTCAGTAGAACAGACCATATATAACATTGAATCATTATTTGTCGAAGCTTCAACTTAAGATTATCGTTAAAAAACAAGAAAGCCGTTTTTTTTTGTCTCCGGAGACCTTTTGTGCGGCAGCCATAGCTGTTGCAACGAAGCCCATCACATAGTTCAATTCTCCAGCTCAAGAAGAAACACTCGCAAACGATGTGTAGGAAAGAAAAAGTAAGTAACTAACTAACTTACCATCACGCCGTCTCCCCGGAGGGGTAGGCAGAAAGAATGGAACGCCACACTGTTCTGTCCTGACATACTTCTCTCGCTTCCTCTACATTCATACATCTTGTCATGCACGCACGTCGATTTTCCGACTCCTCACGTGACCGACATTCAATATTTGATTGATTTGATCGTGCCACGTTTTCCTCGGCCTTCCTCTATTTCTAGCTCCGTTCACGCCGTTTACATATACCTTCTTTACCATTCTGTCTTCACTCATTCTTTCCATGTGTCCAAACCATCTTAATGACCCTTTCCTTATTTTGTTCATAACACTTTCATTCGCACCACATTCACTTCTTATACTTGCATTTGTCACTCTATCATAAACAGATTTGCCACATTCGTCTTAGAAATCTCATTTCTACTGCATTTATTCTACTTTCATCCTTCTTTTGCCAGTTCCATGCTTCACTTCCATACATAAGGGTCGGCACAAGAACACCATTGTGCACTGCCATCTTAGCTTTTTTGGATAGATAGATTTTTACTTTTTCTTTAGGGTGTACCGAAAGAAAAAGTAAAAATCTATATTATCAATATAGCATCGACAGATAAGCCAATACTAATAATATACTAACGGAGAAGCCAAGTAAAAGCTAATACCGAAGATAAACGAAAGATCAACGTTCAAATGAAGTTAAAAAAACTATCGACAGTATTGTAGTATGAAAAATAAATTGGAAAGTCTTATAATAATGTATATTTACGTGCAGACAGACCGTCTATTATCTGTCTGCTTTGATGTTTATTTACGTTCAGAACAACAGAAAAGTTATGTGAACTCTTTTTGATCCAGAGTTATATGAACGAAATGAATAGTTCACTTAGAAGTGAACCGTATAGTTTGGTTCAAATAGTCAATAGACTAGTTGACGAATATTCAATTACAAAATTAACCGGATAGTTGAACGCACAGTCGATAAAACAGTTCAACGGATAATCAACAAGACGGTTATGAATAATCTAATAAACAATTAATCGGATAGTGATACAAATGTAACTGATTTATCAATAAAACGATGAATAATCAAATACAACAATATTAGGATAATACCATTAATGATTATTAAATTAATCGGATAGGTTGATATAAAAAATTAATTGATAAATCAATTAAACCGTTAATTGGATAGTCAACATACTAGTAAAATAAATAGTCAATAAAGTAATTTAATGGATAGTCAACAAAATAGTTAAATGGACAGTTAACAAACTGGTTATATGAATAGTCAACAAACTAGTTAAATGGACAGTTAAAAACTAGATATTAGTCAGTCAATAAACTAGTTAAACGGATAGTCAATATACAATGAATAGTCAACAAACTAGTTAAATGGATAGACAACAAACGAGTTAAATCAAATCAATCAATTAGTTAACACAACAGTTGACGAATAATCAATACAATATTACGAAAATTTCATTAATGATAATTAAATTAATCGGATTGGTCGATTTAAATTTCACTGAAAAATCAATTAGACCGTTGAATAGATAGTCAACAAACTAGAATAGTTAAATGGAAAGCCGACAAACTAGTTAAATGGAAAGCCGACAAACTAGTTAAATGGATAGTCAACAAACGAATTAAATGTATAGTCAACTAACTAGTTAAATGGACAGTTAACAAACTAGTTAAACAGACCATTAGCAAGCCGTTAAATGGATAGTCAACAAACTAGTTAAATGGATAATCAACAAACTAATTAAATGTATAGTCAACAAACTAGTGCAATGGACAGTTAAAAAACTAGTTAATAGACAATTAACAAACGAAAAGACGAAAAGTCAACAAACTAGTTAAAATGATAGCCAATAAACTAATTAAATGGATAATCAAAAAACTATTTACATTGATAGTCAACAAACTAGTTGAATGTATAGTCAATAAACTAGTTAAACGGATAGTCAACAAACTAGTTGAATGGACAGTTAACAAACCAGATAAATAAATAGTAAAAAAAAACCTTGACAGATATTCAAGTATAATATTAACCGAATGGTTAATTGAATAATACATAATTTTCTAGATGTCTTATTATATTTTACGCGAATGACATGTTTCGCCTATCTAAGGCATTATCAAATGATAATGCCTTAGACAGGCGAAACGTGTCATTCACATAAAATATAATTAAGCTTCTAAAAAACATACTTTTTCATTCGTAAATTATTAGATAGGTTTACATCAATTTTCAATAAACAATAAATATTAACGCTTAGAAATTATCAAAAAATAAAGTTGATAATCAACAATAGGTAAGGTTAGCTTCATTATGAAGTTATATCGAAAAACAATAACAAAATGGGGAAGCTATGTATCAAACAAGAATAATATGATTTTTTTCACACAGCAAAATAAATTATTACCAAATATTGACAAGGTTAAACAATGTTCGATTCAATTAAATGAATTTTGTACAGTATAAGGATGTAATATTTTAATCAAACAATAAAACTTATAAGACATGAAATAAAATAACGCCGAAATAAAAATACATATGGTATATAACTAAATATTATAGTGAGTGATGCTGTGAACATCTAAGAAACCTTTAACAGAGAAGCCATAGATAAGAAGGCTTACCAAAATCAAGACAATTAAAAATATATATTTAATATTTCAAATATAATATGTTTTGTTTAAATGTCGAAATACTGTGCAATTATCAAATCAAATCAAATCAGTTTATTAACTCAAAAGACATTACAAACCGCAAAATGTTTAAGGCATCTATTGAGTACAGGTATATAGGTAAATATTATAAAAATACAACATAATACCAGGAACGCATTAGAGATGGTTCGACATTAGGAAGACAAGATACTTTCTAAAGTCAAGAGTATTTGTCCCCTGAACGTACCTTCACTAATATGAAAGACGTCGATCTCCGAGGAGACCGCGTTCAGCAGACTAATTGCCACGTATCCACTGTTCTTTTGATGAACTGTATTGAGGCACTCTAATCCAACTCCAGCAAGAACTTCAAAATGTTATCAAAGAATTTATTCAAATGGACAGATTTCATTTAAAACTAACTAACCATCGCGCCGTCTCTCCGAAGGAGTAGGCAGAAAGAATGGACTGCCACACTTTTCTTTCCTCACATATTTCTCTCGATTCCTCAACATTCATATATCGTGTATGCACGCGCGTTGATTTCTCCGACTCCTTACGTGGCCGATATTTAATATTGATTTGATTTAAAGCGAGAGAAATATGTCAGGTAAGAAAAGTGTGACATTCCAACTGTTAGTTAGTTAGTTAGTTAGTGTTAAATGCTCCGATGGTTCACTGGTTGAATTTTGGAAGGCTCACAATTACCTTGGCAGGTGCGCGACCATGATCACATGTCGCATTAGGAACCGACCCACAGTTCTCTGTGTAAAGTTCAATACCATCATCGCCATCATCATTAGCACCGGACAGTTTCCGTCTCTCAGGATGTGTGCTATTCGATAATCGACAGATAATTAACCTTAGCTGCCCCTCGAGGGGGGGTGGGATCAAAAAAGTTTGACAAACTCTGAAAGATTTTAATTCGTATATTTTTTTATGAATAACAAAAAAGTCTTTCAAAAGTTCTAAGATAGCAGTGCACAATGGTATTATTGTTCTGACCCTTGAATATACACGCAAAGCATTGAAATAGAAAGATGAATGTAAAATGAATACAGTAGAAATGAATTCTCTAAGACGGCAAAAGAAGGATGAAAGCAGAATAAACGCCGTAGAAATGAGATCACTAAGAAGAATGTGCGGGAAAACGTAGTATGATAGAATACCGAACGATGAAATAAGAATGAAATGTAAGGCAGATGACTGCATCATGGATAAAATTTAAAAAAGGATCCCTGAGATGATTTGGACATACCATATAGAACGAATGGAAGAGAGTAGAATGGTTAAAGAGTTGTACACAAGCAGCGTGAGTGGAAAAAGAAGCCGAGGACGACCGAGGAATACATGGCATGACCAAATTAATCATTAATTACTAAAAGACGGCCACATTCGAAGTCGGAATAATCGATGTGCGTACATGGTACGATGTATGAATGTAGAGGAATCCCGAGAGGTATGCCAGGACAGAGCATTGTGGCGATCCATTCTCTCTGTCTACCCCTCAAGGGAAATGGCGTGTTGGTTAGTTAGTTAAATATTTAATATGGAGTTTTACATCCTTGGTCAAGAAACGATAAATAGGTATTTTGATCTAAATTACTGTATACAATTTGTTTTTAGCTATTATATTGATTCTCATGACATGTGATAGGTAGCTAATCTATCGCCAATATATTGCCACATAAATTCTACACCAGACTAAAGACAGTGTGACAATCCAATGATATCGCTGAGAATCGAAGCCGGGATTTTCAGGGTGGCAGTCATAGTTATTGCCACTCTGACATATAGGTCGTCAAAATAATAAATATTAAAGTGGTATGAAGATACACTAGTCGGATAAATCGACGAGCGTGCATGTTACGATGTATGAATACAGAGGAATCTCTAGAAGTATGTGATGATAGAGCAGTGTGGCGTTCCATCCTCCCTACCTACCCCTCCAGTAAAGCAGCATGATGGTTAGTTAATTATATAAATATAACAATAAAGTCTTTCAAAAAAGCTAAGATAGCAGTGCACAATGGTGTTCTTGTGCTGACCCTTATGTAGAAAAGGTAAGCATGGAACTAGCAAAAGAAGGACAACAGTAGTAGAAATGAGATCTTTTAGACGAATGTGTGTTAAATCTGAGTGTCAAATTCAAATATACAAAGCGAACGCAGTACGAAAGAAAGTGTTTCAACAAAGAAAAAGAGAAAAAAAAACAATTAATTTTTAACATGTATCATGTAGCACGGGTGGCATCTTTAGGGTGAATTTGGAGCAACACTTTATTCTATATTTTGCACCTTTGCAGAGTTTTGACCTTTACGTTTAACACCAAAAAGACACATTTTTTATTTATTTTAATACAAGCGCTAATTAAATATTTAATATGGAGTTTTTACATTATTGTTCAAATTGTATTTTAATTTTTTTAGGGATCACCTCAATGTCATACCACAAAGGCATAGATGTCAACAGGGTAGATATGGATGGAAAATCTTTGGCGAACGCTCTTTACGGAATGACACCAGCAACAAAGGTAAGACTCATCATTTCACCATAGATTAATAATGAAAAGATGGGGCATTATCAAGCAATTCGAATTGTCAACTAAATATGAGATTTGAAAAAGCTATACGAAAAAGCTGGATGTGGATATATTGCAGAATATTTAAAATATCAAATCAAATCATTTTATTTTCTCAAAAGATATTACAAACAATTATTATAGTTTAAGACATCTATTGAGAACAGGTAAAATATAATAAATATACAGGGTGTCCCAGATCTCGACGTCAACCCGGAAACAGATTATATGCCCTATCATCTGTCATGCTGGTTATGAAAAAAATGAAAAAAAATCTATGTTTTGTATTTTTGAAATTATAGGCATTTAAAAAAAATCGAGAAAATCAACAACCTGTGATGGTCTTTTAACTCCAGTTTCTACAAATACTTTTTTATAATTTTCATGTTTATTATGTTATCCTTAATAATGCTTCTATAAATTGTTGCCTAAAATTTTTAGTCAAGAAAGAACCATTTTTCGTAAAATTATTTTGATTTTAATGCAACGAATCTCTGCTAAAGAAGACATTATATTATTTTTCAAGATGCTTTATTGGAATTTGTATGAATATTGTTATTTTCAGTACTCTTCAACACCTGGCAATCCTCGTCTAGCCCTCAACAAAGCGGCTCAACTTCTACCATATGACAGTGCCATCTTCCTCTTCGAAGGAGAAGACATCGAGGAATCTAACTATTCCAGACCCACTCCGAGGTTCATGAAGCAGCTAATCACAAAGAGAATAAAGGTAAAATATACATCAACTTTATTTAAACACACATTTTACGTGAATTAAAACGTAGATTTTTATGAATTAAGTGTTTATTCACAAATATTCGAGAATTAATACAGTGTTTGATTCATAAAATTCGAGAATTAAAACAGTGTTTCGATTCATTAAATTTCGAGAATTAACGCACAGTTTAATTAAAAATAAAAACGACAATTAAACCTTTTTTTATGTATACAAATACTGTATTTTACCAATTACGGGTGTATTAAGAATTAATTGTATCTCGATAGAGAAGGGAGGAATGTGGAATATTGTATTACATAAAGCGATCGCTTAACCCAACCAATGACAGGTCATAAGTCCTGTGAACGCCTCGACCACCATATTCTGTTTCCAAATAATTTACAACTTCGTCTCTATTGAGATACGAGTACAATTAATTAAACAGTGATTGAGTCATAAAAATTCTAAAATAATGATACAAAAAAATCAGCAAGTAAAACAGCGTTTTAATTTATAGAAATCCAGAATATAAGTGTTTTCATTCATTTAAAAAATCGAGAACTAAAACTGTGTTTTAATACGATACATAAATAATCTAGAATTAAAACAGTGTTTTAATTAAATAAAATTTCGAGAATTAAAACAGTGTCTCCGAAATAGTAGGTAGAAATAAAAGACCGTCTAACTGTATTTTTCCTGCCAACTTATTTTGCTTTCTCAACATTAACACATTGTGACATGCACGCACGTCGATTTCTCAGATATATATACGATTTTTTTTAACTAGAGATGTGGTAATATATGTCGCACGAATGGCATCTTTAGGGTGAAGTTGGAACTACATTATATTATTCAATCACTTCAACCTTGATGTTTAACACCAATTAAGATCAAAAACTTATATCAGACTTTTTTTTTAAATGATACCTTAGTAATGAAGAGTCCTTAATTAAAACACACGTGTTTCTATTTAAAAATATTTTCAACATGTTTTTTTCAATACTTTTTTTATTATTTTCCAGCTGTATACTGTCGCCAGCAACCAGGCATGGAGTGCAGGGGCGGCTCAGGCCTCAGGCGGCGCCGCACTGGGCCTCACACAATCCAGGCCCGGCCAGAGGGAACTCAGGGCCCTCAGCGTGTACTACGACAGCTCGGACGAGGAGGAATTGGTATTTGACGACCAGGTAAACATATATTATACATATTCAAATGATTTTACTGAAATCTCTTCATGGAAGTTCATTTTAAATATTAATTAAATAAAACGATGTTTTTTAACTCTGGACCAGTCTGTCGATGCCAGCGAGCCTGGCGAAACTGGTCACTGTCGAAATAAAGACAAAAGTGGAAGTAGTTAAAAAAATATCTTATTAACTACCTAAATCACGCCGTTTCCTCAGGGGTAAGCAGAGAGGATTGATCGCCACATTGTTCTATCCCGGCATAATTCTCGCGCCTCTTCTACATTCACACATCGTGACATGCACACTCGTCGATTGTTCCTACTTCGAACATGGCCGCCTTTCAGTAATTGATTAACTTGGTCATGTCATGTCTACCTTGGCCTTCCTCGATTTATTTTCCTATTCACAATCCTTATGTACATCATTTTAACCATTCTTCCCTCATCCATTCGTTCCATATGTCCAAACCATCTTAGTGACCCTTTCTTAATTTTATTTATCACGCATTCATATTAGATATTCTATCATACATTGTTTTTCGGGGAAACGGCGTGGTGGTTTCTTTGTTTGTTTGATGATATCTTTAGGTAAACTATAATACGAGTACACTTATGTATTCCATTTTCAATATTAAGACTTGTTGCAACATATGAAATATTCACGGAAGTAAACCAAATTCTACATTTCGTTTGTTTGTTTAATGTCATAGAACAAAATTCAATCGCTATACTCCCTCTTCTACAAAATACAGAATTACATACCAAGAAGGGAAAAAGTTATGATGTACGAAGCGTATGTAAAAAGCCGACTGACATATATGATTCCCTTCTGGGGGACAGGAAACCAAAAGGACATCTCCAGACTCCAAAGACAACAAAATAAAATAATAAAACTAGCATATAACATTGACTACCATACCCCAACCATACAAGTTTACAGACAAACTAAACAAATGGACATATCAGACCTGACCAAATATGAGACCTTAAAAATTGTACACAGAGTGACCATGGAAAAGCCAACAGACAGCACCTACAAATTAACTAAAAATTCAGACATACACAGACACTGGACCAGGAATTGTGACAGATATCACTTACCGATTGCACGAACTAAGACAGGACAATCAAGGATATTAAACAATGGACTGAAACTTTACAATGAACTACCTAAAGACACAAGGAATCTCACTACAACTCAATATAAGAAGTGTCTGAAGCAGTACATAATTAGTGGTAGGATCTAGAAATGTAACCATATAACCCAATTGGGTTTTTAAAAAATAAATTAAATAAATAATAATAATAATAATAATAATCCAGAAACGTTCTTGGGCATGCGCATAGTGTGCATCTCAAATTACTTTCGGAGAGAATCGAAGTATTCCTCTCTCGCTCTCTTATATTCAAAATATTCGCATACTCTTTCTTGATTACACCCGAATTTTTACCTATTTGTATTATGATGCCATTAAAGTCGTAAAAGTCGACGGCAGGTCATTAAATATTGGCACTAATTGCTTACAAAGTGAATGGTGCACTTAAAGTTGTCATCGCAAACAAAAACCTATCTAAAAAAGCTAAAATGGCAGTGCACAATGGTGTTCTTTTACCGACCCTTATGTATGGAAGCGAAGCATGGAACTGGCAAAAGAAGGACGAAAGTAATGGAAAATAATAACGAGATCTCTTAGACGAATGTGTGGATACACTGTGTATGATAGAGTGTCGATTGAAATTATGAACAAAATAATGAAAGGATAATTAAGATAGTTTGGACATTTGGAAAGAATGAATGGTAAAAAAAATATATGTTACCGATATAAATGGAACTAGAAATAGAGGAAGACCGAGGAAAACGTGGCACAATCAAATAAATCAAATATTGAATGTCAGCCACGTGAGGAGTCAGAGAAATCGACACGCGTGCATGACAGGATGACAGGATGTATGAATGTTGAGGAATCGAGAGAAATGTGACAGGAAAGAAAAGTGTGGCATTCCATTAATTTTGCCTTCCCCTTCGGGAAGACGGCGTGATGGTTAGTTAGTTAGTTAGTTACTAATTGGTCAAAAGTAACTTATTTTTTCTCATCTTTTCCAGCAAACCGTCCTGATAGTAAACGAAGTCGAGGAACCGAGGACGTTTCGGATACCAATCGACTCCAGCATCAGGTCCATCACATACAACATCAGCGAAATCCCGCAGTATGCCTCCTTGGAAGGACCAGAAGGTAAATTAAATAAATAACTAATCAACCAATCACGCAGTTTCCCTGAAGGAGTCTACTTCTTCCTTCGTTTCCTCATTACCGAGGGTCGTGATCTATTGAACTGTCTGTGGCTAAAACAAAACTCCTTAATCTGGTCATACCACCGCGCAGGAGATCTGCCTTTACTTCTGTAAGACTTCCATGTCTTCTTCTTCCATATTGTAGACCTATGTGGTTTGTTCTCCAGAGTGTTGTTCCTCGTGTTAGGTAGATTCCCAGCTGTCCTTCCATCTTTTAGGAGGTCTTCCGCGAGGACGAGTCCCATGAGGTTGATTATACAATGCAATAAAGGGGAGTCAGGTGGTGTCCATTCTTTTAACATGATCGTACCAGTCCCATTTTCTCTGTCTGCTCCATCTTATAATATCCTCTACCTTACATACTCGTATCTCACTTATTCTGGTGTTCCTCACGCGATCTCTCAGTTTCTTGCCTGCTATCGTTCTCAGTGTCTTCATTTCGGAAGTCCTCAAAATTTGTTTAGTCCTTCCTGTGTCTGACTTACTTCGACGCCATATGTTATTATTAGTCTTACGCATGCTTTATAGATTCTCATCATACTCTTAATGGCCATGTCTTTGTTTTTCAAAGATAAAAAACATGAAACCAAAAAATCATAAATATCAGAAGGAACCCAAATAATGGAACCCAAATAATAATTTGTTGCCGTCAGTGAGGCAGTACTCTTTCCAGAATTTGTAATATATTTTTTATGAATACTGCCTCACTGACACTGAAAATGTCCAAATCCAAGACGATTAGACTACAAAGCCACGCCAGGTGGCATCATATTTATAAGCATTACCAAAATTAACAAATCCATGTTATCTTTTTCAGGGATAGAAGTTGATCTGTTGGATCCAACATCAGTGGGGAATTTCTCCAAGGGCTCCCTGACGCTGTCTGCTGATTCAAATCTTTTGACTGTAAGATTGATATTGATGAAGTCTTCGCCCGATGACGAAGAATTTATGGGCCAGAGCGAACCGTGAGTTGAAGTTTGAAACATATCAAGAGGTTCTGGTATTAAAACCCAAACCAAAATAACTATCAGTGTGATTGCTTGAAGAAACTTTCACTTGCATAATAATATGTGTGTTCAGTACCGATGATATTGTGCGAACGGTGAGAAGGGTCTGGAAAACACTGGCGAGAGATCGAAAGGGATAGCGTGGGGGTAGAGAGGCTTACGTTCAGATGGAGACAAGCAGACGAAGAATCTTTGGTTAGAGCTGCTGTTTTAAGGGTTGAAATAGCCATATTGTTGTCCAACCTCTGATAGAAGATGAATAATAAAAATAAAAAATAGTTTTATACGGATTAATTGTATCTCAATAGAGACGAAGATGTAAATTGTTTCTGGGAACAGAAGGTGGTGGCCGAGGCGCTTACAGGACTTATGACCTGTCATTGGTTGGGTTGAGCAATCGCTTCACGTTTAACAACATTCCCCATTCCGCCTTATGGCCACCACGTCTGACAGATTTTTGGAACTTGTATATATGGTAGGTTTCTACGCCTATCTTTACAATTTTATGTTCACTCTACACTAGCGTCATCTATTAAGATAAGAAAGCATTAAGCAGAAAACCTTTATTAATGTACTGTGAAAGTCTCTGCAAATCATACAGTACTAGATTTCGCCTGGAGATGTCTCTCTCTGTCTGTCTGTCTTCTGTTCCCAGAAACAATTTACATCTTCGTCCCTATTGAGATACAATTAATCCTTATAAAATAAAAATAATTTATCCGCAATGGGTGAAATCCAGTATTTGTCTACAAGAATTTGTATACATTCAAAATGTTGTTGTAAAAATATAGTTTTTATGGGTGCAACATTAAAACTTCCCTTTATACATTCGTTAAAATGGCATTAGTATAAAAATAAATAGAATTACTTTTAAAAAGAAACAGTTCTAAATACATCTAAATACGACCTTCGTGGCCGAGTGGTTAGTGCATTAACTGCCACCCCGAAGGTTACGGGTTCGATTCCCGGCGAGCGCAATGTGATTGTCACACTGTCTTTGGTATGGTGTAGAATTCGCGTGACAATAAAATGGCGATAGATTAGCTACCTATCACATGTCACGAGAATCATTATGATTGCTATAAATACCCTTCACATCGATTTGGCTCATGCTGTCATGATGTAGGTAAATAGCGATTCAACAAAATAATAAAATAAAATAAAATTTCAGATACCAAGGAATATGGAGACTGACCATCATTTCAAATACTACATACGACCTCATGATAACCGCAGAATCCAGACTCAGAATAATGGCAAAGTTGGTAACCTCGTATTTAGGTAAGTTCCTATTAAATTATTTAAAATATTTCAGAGAGAACATCTATAAAAATAAATAAAAAACGAAAAACAAAAGTGACAACTGTCAAAATTTATATATCGAACAAATTCAAACTCACCACTTGCGGAGTGCAGTGACGTCAGCAGAAGGAGAACGAACAATCGCGCGTGTTTGATGACCAATCAAAGGAGTGAATTTATCATTTTTAAATAAGGAACACTACATTTTTTCATTCGCACAGTTGATTTTATATTTTCAATTTTAGATAAACTTTTTTACAACATTTTGAATGTATACAAATACTTGTACGGTTGACGAATACTGGATTTTACCCATTACGGGCTTTCAATTCAAGAATTCTATCAATTCTTGAATTGATAACCCGCAATGGGTAAAATCCAGTATTCGTCTACAAGTATTTGTATACATTCAAAATGTTGTAAAAAACAAAAACTGGTCCAAATTATAGCATATACATTGGAGTGACATCTCCAGGCGATTTCTAGCAATGCGCTAATGGCGGTAGCCTTTCACTTGCGTTAAAAATATCTTCTGCTTAGTGCTTAAAATACAATCTTCATAGATGGCGTTAGTGTGTAGATTGAAAAACTACCATGTAAAAAGTGGTGTTACAGATTAACATATAAACAACTTCCAAAAAAATTGTCAGACATGGTGGTCATAAGAAAAAATGTGAAATGGGGAATGTTGTATTACATAAAGCGTGCGCTTAACCCAACCAATGACAGGTCATAAGTCCTGTAAACACCTCGATCAACCATATTCTGTTTCCAATTTGCATCTTCGTCTCTATTGAGATACAATTAATTCTTAAGACGTATTATTTTTTTTTTAAATAATAATAAAAAAAGACCCATTGTACCGCCTTATAAATGTTGTTGTATATTATATGTTTGTATATGGAAATTAGAAATTTAACTCTTTTTATTATTATTAATTCAACCGTTGGCAATCACATATGACTGCCTCGACGTTATACGTGTTGAGGCGTTAACACTATGGAATTCCATTATGCCGAATTTTTACGAATTAAAAAACACAGATTTTTCCACTTTTGAGTTTTTTTTTCTCGACTTGTTTCGAAGGCTTCATAATCGGGAGAACGATATTAACTTTGTATTTAAGATCTTGGGAAAATCTCTGTAGCTTGTCTTTCTGAAACGAACTGCACCTTCAAAAACTAACTAACTAACCATCACGCCGTCTCCCCGAAGGCGTAGGCAGAAATAATGGACTGCCACACACTTTTCTTTCCTGACATATTTCTCTCGCTTCCTCAACATTCATACATCGTGTCATGCACACGCGTCGATTTCTCTGACTCCTCACATGGCCGACATTCAATATTTGATTTATTTGATCGTGCCACGTTTACCTCGGTCTTCCTCTATTTCTAGTTACATTTACATAGTTTACATATTGTTTTTTTCTCCATTCTTTCTTTCCATATAAGAAGTTAAACATACATTATTCACCACACATTTATAACCACCTTGAAGGTGGAGACGGCGACAATCTCCGAAACGTCGAGCTACACGAATTTTTCCAGTATCCAACAAAAAATTATATTGTTCTCTTGATGATTAAGGTGTAAAGCCTTCGAAACACGTCGAGAAAAATTAACTCAAAAGTGTAAAAAAATGTTGTTTTAATTTGTTAATATTTTTCTCGATATAAGCGTGTTTATGTCACGGTCGTAATTCATGACGAAATGAGACTTGAATACAAAGATAAAATACAATATTTGAGAAGCGCTGGAGTTCGAGAAACACGTGAACCGCTCTAGGCTGTTTACGCTTTTCATATAAAAGAAGCATTAGTAATGTAGAAATAAAAAAGGCATACATAAAAAAAAGTATAATACATACTCACTCACACACACAAACACACACAGACACACAGACACACAGACATAATATTTTGCAACACTTAATTTTGAAACGGATTCATTATATGGTAACTATTGAAGTTCTTAAACAACCAACACACACGTGAAGTTGTCAGCAAATGAAATGGGAGAAAAAAACTACTAACTAACTAACCATCACGCCATTAGGTAGGCAGAGATGATGGATCGCCACAATGCTGTCCTGGCATACCTCTCGGGCTTCCTCTACATTCATACATCGTACCATGCACGCACGTCGATTATTCCGACTTCGAATGTGGCCGCCTTTTAGTAATTGATTAATTTGGTCATGCCATTTTTACCTCGGTCGTCTTCGGCTTCTTTTTCCACTCACGCTGCTTGTGTACAACTTTTTAACCATTCTACTCTCATCCATTCGTTCCCATATGTCCAAACCATCTCAGGGACCTTTTTTTAATTGTATCCATGATGCAGTCATCTGCCTTACATTTCTCTCTTATTTTATCGTTCGGTATTCTATCATACAACGTTTTCCCGCACATTCTTTTTAGTGATTTCATTTCTACGGCGTTTATACTGCTTTCATCCTTCTTTTGCCAGCTCCAAGCTTCACTTCCATACATGAGGATTGGCACTAGAAACTAGATAAGAAAAGGTTAATATACAAAAATAGAAAAAATAATTAAACAATATAAATGATACTCGTATTACAGAAATCACTTGTTAGAAGTTCATTCAAGTAACTAACTTACTAACCATCACACAGTCTCTTCGAAGGGTAAGGCAGAAATAGACTGCCATATTTGTTTTTCCTGACATCTTTCTCAACATTCATACATCGTACCATGCGCGCACGTCGATATCTCCGACTCCTTACGCGGCCGACATTTAATATTTGATTTATTTGATCGTGCCACGTTTCCCTCGGTCTTCCTCTATTTCTGGTTCCATTTACATCGTTAACATTTAATTTTTTTACTAATCTTTCTTCATTCATTCTTTCCAATTATCCAAACCATCTTAATGATCGTCTCATGTTTTGTTCGTAACACCATCATTCGCACCGCATTCACTTCTTATATTTTCATTCGACACTCTATCGTACACAGAGTATCCACACATTCGTCTAAGAGATCTCATTTCTATTGCATTTATTCTACTTTCATCCTACTTTTGCCAGTTCCATGGTTCGCTTCCATACATAAAGTATTAAATATTTATGAAAACACTTGTTTTCTAGAAATTTACTATACATGAGAGTGGGTGTTTCGCCTTGCTATGACATTATTATTTTGATAAAAAAAAATTCAAGGTAACATTATTTAATCCATAAGAGTCAGTAATTAAAGTATTAATTTATTTACATTTTAAATTTGTAATTTCAAGGAAATAAAATTAGTTCCAAAACTAACTAACAAACCATCACTCCGTCTCCCCGAAGGGATAGGCAGAAAGAAAGGACTGGCACACTTTTCTTTCCTGATATTCCTCCCTCGCTTCCTTAACACGTAAAGATAAACAAATTCGGTAACTTGCTCTAATTTCTCACCGTTCGCACTTATTTACACAATCCGTCATACATTCTTCCTTTGTGTTATTATATCTTATTTTTGTGTTATTTTTAAATATATGTAGCATATATGTAATAATATATATATATGTACTGTAATATATGTAATATAGCATATATATATATATATATATATATGTAATAATAATAATAATAATATATATATATATGTATATATATATATATATATGTATATATGTAATAATATATATATATAATAACTATGTATATGTAACAACATATATGCTCAATATGCTCATATGCTTGCTATAACAATATGCTCTTTATGCTGCTATATATAACATAGCTAATAATAACTAATATCTTATATGTATATATGTATATATATATATATATATATATGCTATATATATATATATATATATATATATATATATATATATATACTGCTACTGCTAACTATATATATATATATTTATTACGTAACAAATGCCTCATCAATCAATAATATGATGTGTTTATTATCTAATCAATGTTTACAAAATGTTATTGAAATTTTAACGTTATGTAAATTTGAAATAATATCGCAAAAGGAACTAATATTTAATAAATCAAATATTGAATATCGGCCACGTGAGGGAGTCGGAGAAATCGACGAGCGTGCATGTCATGATGCGTAAATGTAGAAGAGGTTCGAAAATTATGTCAGGATAGAACAATGTGGCGATCCATCATCTCTGCCTACCCCTCCGGGGAAACGGCGTGATAATTAGTTAGTGAGTTAGTTACACAAAAATATAGCTATTACTTCACAAGCATTAACTTTGTTAACAGGCATTGTTAACAGGCATTAACTTTGTTATTATAATATAATAATACGAAAGAAAACATCTGTTTTCTAGAAGTTTTACAATAACAAAATTTGTATAAAACAGACAATTCTTATAACTAACCATCACGCCGTCTCCCCGAAAGGGTAGGCAGAAAGAATAGACTGTCACACTTTAACCGATGCGGCACTCCATCCTTCTCTTTTCGCCCCGCGGTGTGATGGGTTGCGAACCTCATCGCCACCAATAGGCATCTCCCGCGCACACTTCATTCGTCCAACATCCACAAAATAAATCTAAAACAAATAATATAAAATACAATGATATAAAATAAAAATAATTTAACACAAAATGTTATTTTTAGATGGTGCACATATTGTCTATTTAATTTATGTTCCACGTATTCACCGTTTTTATTTTATTATTATTTTATATGGAGTTTTGCACATAGTTCAAGAAACAATTATGTATGACCGGTTTCGAAAAACAACTAACCAAGTAAATGGTCCATACTAAAAAAATAATAATTAAAACGCTATTGTAATTAAAATAAACTTCAGAAAAAAAGAGAAGGATGGAGTACCGCATCGGTTAAAGTGTAGCAATCCATTCTTTCTGTCTATACCTTCAGGGAGACGGTGTGATGGTTAGTTAGTTAATTAATTATAAACTTTAGAAATGAAATAACATTGTATCGTTGAAGAATTCCAATAAAAAAATATTATTTTGGTGTTTCGACTTAAATAATCCATATTTAATCTTTACATCACAGGCGACCTCTATCGTGACATCCGGAACTATAAAAATGCACTTATAATCACCAAAACTCCCATAAATATAATAATAATAAAAAACTGCAAAATTTAAAAAACTAGTTTCATCTTTGCTAAATTCGAATTAAGAGCGCAGAGATAAAACGAAAACGATCTGTCAAACTTATTCAAATTTCGAATGAGCGTTCTAGAACAATGTTTACCGACCGGCTGACGTTTCGAATTTTCGAATTCGAATTTAGAACACGTCTTGCTCTATATAGATATGGCGTATAACTGAAATAAAATAAAAACGCAGAGTTATAATTATCTTTCCTATAGATAATAGAATAAAAGATATATATACTATTTATATAATTTTCTGATAGAAGAAAACTGTTATCTATAAATGATATACTTTAAGATCTAAATGAGATACGGTTTAAACACTAGTTAATTAAAGTGAAGCTTGAAACTGGCAAAAGAAGGATGAAAGGCGAGATATTCCGTTATGCTGGAAATTTCTGAGGTATCTCTACATGAGGAAGTATGCTAGTTTTCCGTGGCTCTATCCTACGGCATTTTTTTGTATACAACAGGTCGCTTGAACCCAATTACTGTATACAACATGTTTTTTGCTGATATATTGATTCTCGTGACATGCGGTAGGCAGCTAATCTATCGCCATTTAATTGTCACGTGAATTCTACACCAGGCCAAAGACAGTGTGACAATCACACTGCCAGCGCCAGGAATCGAACCTTCGATATGGTAGTCAGAGCTCTTGCCACTCTGCCACGAAGGTCGCCTTTCCTTGGTCTTCCGCGACTTCTCTTTCCACTTACACTGCTTGTACGAGTATACAACATTTTAACCATTCTTCTGTCATCCATTCGTTCCATATGTCCAATTTTAATATTACTTATGATACAATCATCTGCCTTACATTTCTTCCTTATTTCGTCGTTCGGTATTCTATCATATATCGTTTTCCCGCACATTCTTCTCAGTGATCTGATTTCTACGGCATTTATCCTACTTGCATCCTATTTTTGCCAGCTCCGAGCTTCACTTCCATAAATAAGGGTTGGCACTAGAACTTCATTATGTACTGCCATCTTTGTTTTAGTTGAAACATTTATATTTGCAGTGATGACTTTGAGAGTGCCATTAATTTTGTTTCCAACACCGACCATAATATGGTAAGGATAAAGATATTATCTTTCTTAATTTTTTCATCTCTTGTAAACATGCTTCCCAGATAGATAAATTCGGCCACTTGCTTCAGTGTCTCGCCGTTCACGCTTAAATATTAAGATCGTAAGATATACAATAAAAAGAAAAAGTAACTAACCAACTAACCATTACGCCGTCTCCCCGAAGGGGTAGGCAGAAAGAATGGACTGCCACACTTTTCTTTCCTGACATATTTCTCTTGCTTCCTCAACATACACGTGTCATGCACGCGCGTCGATTTCTCCGACTCCTCACATGGCCGACATTCAATAGTTGATTTATTTATTTTTTATTATTATTTTTCTTCATTTATTTTAATAAAAATTACATTTATTTGATCGTGCCACGTTTTCCTCGGTCTTCCTCTATTTCTGGTTCCATTTACATCGTTAACATATAATATTTTTACCTTTCTTTCTTTATTCATTCATTCCATATGTCCAAACCATCTTAATGATCCTATCATTGTTTTGTTCATAACACCATCATTCGCACCGCATTCACTTCTTATATCTTCATTAGACACTCTATCATACACAGAGTATCCACATATTCGTCTGAATGATCTCATTTCTACTGCATTTATTCTACTTTCATCCTTCTTTTGCCAGTTCCATGCTACGCTTCCATACAAATGAAGAAGTAAATGATAATAAAATTGTTTACAAAATAGCCAAGGCTGATAGCGTCATTAAACTATATTTACTCAATTGTAAGAATCAATATGTCTTCTAAGTGTATGTTTAATTCAAGATAACCTAGAATGATCCCTAAAGATATATGTAAGGTTTGAAATCAGACGCAAAATGTGGGATTTATTCTTCGTAGGGTCAAAGCACCAATGAATGACCGTTTAAGGTTCAGCTTGTACTGAAATCCATATTAAAGGCATTAATTTCATTATTTCAGTGTAAAAAATAAAAGAAAACAATAAAAAACACATTGACTTCTCTAAATTCTCAAACTTTTTTTATTGAAATATGAGTATTACTATTAAAATTAATATTTCTCTAAAAAAATAGCACGATCACCAGTAAATGACCACTTCAGGTTATATTGATACAAACATAGATTTTGTTACATTGTCACATTATGAAACACCCTAACATATAAAAATAT
Organism: Lepidostoma basale; assembly: GCA_022606425.2. Taxonomy (NCBI): domain Eukaryota; kingdom Metazoa; phylum Arthropoda; class Insecta; order Trichoptera; family Lepidostomatidae; genus Lepidostoma; species Lepidostoma basale. The sequence goes on along the minus strand of JAHDVF020000790.1, from coordinate 35,825 downwards.
GGAAATATTGAAAGAATTGCATAAGAAATAACATTAAAAAAAACACTTACCACACTTTTCCTTATAAAAAACCACCAACAATCTCAAAACAACAACGGGAAGACGCACTTTTACCGTTTGACGAGGCACAGTTCAAAACTGATAGTTTTGTTTCTTACCAACAGTTGTCTCTGCCTACCTCTTTTGTCATAGTTTCTTGGAATTAAAGTTTTTTGACTGGACACATAGAGCAATTCTTATTATATTTTGTTTTATTAACCAACGGTCATTTACTGGGGGGCGGTCAAATACTGGTGCTTCGACCCTACTAGCTCCAAATATTCAGCAGTAGCGTTAAAAGCGTACTGCTGTACGAATGTGAAACTTGGAAATCGACCGCGGACGTTATTGGAAAACTCCAGGTGTTTATAAGTTCAGCACTTTTGTTTTTAAATTTTGTGGCATTCAACTTGAAGATGTTGCCCAGCTGTATTCTCCTATCAATCTCCTTGACTTGACACCCGCTTCCAAAAGCCAACAGATGCTTGCTTCGATTTCTAGTTTATTACGATGAAATATGTTATTTTCAAATAAATTTAATCTGTTTTTTAAATAATTTTTCCTTGAATTGGCCAACATCCAGAAGTGGAGAAATGGCTTTGAATAAGAAGAAAGGAAATGTAAGAGAACGACCCATCAGAGGCCTCCTCGAAAATGGCGCTTATCTGATTCGAAAACATCACAAGGCATCACGAGCAATAGGCACTAGCTGAATATTTCCATCAAACGCAATATTTTGTAGTTGTTTACCTTGAGAAGTGGTTACCCGGTGGTCACACGGGTAATAAATATATATTTTGTTACCAGAATACTCGCAAAGGTCGTGTTTAATTGTATTGCCGCTGTATTAAAACATACAATCGTAATAAGTCTGTATAAACTAGAGATGCGCCGAGTACAAGTTTTACCGAGTACGAGTTTTACTCGGTTTGATGTTTGCCAAACCGAATACTCGGCCGAATAACTCGGTTCAATCTCAAGTCGGTGAAATCTGCCCAAACATAGCGGATATGCAATAAAAGCTTAAAGATGAAGTTCAGGATCCCTTTCAAGGCTTAGAAGGTGATAAATATTACTGTTTGGCTACTTTACTGGACCCCAGAATGAGATTTTTTAATCCAGAGAAATGCGAATTGATCAAGAAAATCCTATTTTAGAATCCATTGAAAGAAGCGACGTTACAGAGAGCGCCAGCAGCAGTGAAGAAAACGAATCTAATTCTAACCTTAACCAATTAAGACAATCAATGCTCATGCATCATTTTGGAATTGCTTCCAAGAACTTGCTTCTACCCAGCCAGCGGAGCGCGACGATCCTAAAAGCCCCATGGCTCTAGAATTGGATCGATATGTAAACGAAGGATTGTTGTCAAAAGATAAGAGTCCTTTCGAGTCGTTCTTTTGCCAGTACCATGCTTCGCTTCGGGGCGGTCGGTAGAAGGGTCGGTAGAAGAACACCATTGTCACTGCCATTCTAGCTTTTTTGGATAGGTTTTTGTTTGCGATGACAACTTTAAGTGCACCATTCACTTTGTTGCCTGCCCCGACCCTTCTTTCAATATCCCTCTCCACTCGCCCATCTCTTGAAAACATACTACCTAAATACACGAACTCAACTACATGCTCCAAATTTTCACCATTCACGCTAATGTTGCAGACTGTCATGGTTTCTTCCTTTTCAAAAATCATTACCTTGGACTTATTAACATTCATCATCAGATCATTTCGCATGCATACCTCATACATACAATTCACCAGGACTACATCCAGGTTATTCCGGCGTGTCTGTTCAGATCATCCTTCCACCGTAGTTGCGGTCGCCTTGCACTTCTCTTTGCCGTCCACGGTCTCCAAGTCAGCAGTATTCTTGTCCACTTTTTATCTGAGCTTCTGGCTACGTGACCTGCCCATTGCCATTTTAGAGTCGCCACCCGGTAGATTATGTCAGTGACCTTAGTTTTTTCTCTCACCGTATCGTTTCTGACTCTGTCTCTTAGGCTTATTCCTAACATGGCTCTTTGGGTCACTCGTAGTTGCTCAGCACTTTGTTTGGACAACGTAACAGTTTCAAGACCATTAGTACCAACTGGCTAAACGCAGGCTTTCAATTCCCTCATAAAACAATAAATAATAACAATTAATGATTTTTTTTCATTTCAGATCACGGTCCAGAGGTGAAGATTCTTAAAATAGCTGTAGGAGGGACAGTGGCTTCCATACAAGAAGCCGAGGTCCTCGATGCAAACGGGAAAAATCTTACAAATCTGGTATATGGGTGGGTTCCTTCATTTTTTCTAGTTTAAATCATAGAGATTCAATCAATCTGGTCCCTCTTATGTATGGAAGCGAAGCATGGAACTGGCAGAAGAAGGATGAGAATAGAATAAATGCGATAGATATCAAATCAAATCAGTTTATTTCCTCAAAAGACATTACAAACAGTATAAATGTTTAAGGCTATTGAGTACAGGTAAAATATTATACACATACAACATAATACCAGGAACGCATTAGTGATGGTTCGACATTAGGAAGACAAGATACTTTCTATAGTCAAGAGTATTTGTCCCCTAAACGTACTTTCACTAATATGAAAGATGTCGATCTCCGAGGAGACCGCGTTCAACAGACTAATTGCTCTTCCCACCGGTGTCACCAGAGGCAGATTGGTTCTGGCGGCCGGTAGGTAAAACAATCTGTGCTGTCGCTGTCGGAGATATCTATCGGGGACAAAAAGACCAACACCCTCCAGTACGGCCGAGTTCTCGAAGTATCCCCTAATTAATCTTAAGAATTGGGTTATTAGATGTCCATCTCTTCGAAGCTGTAGAGAATTGGTTCCGAGCATTCCCAAAAGAAATGCCGTGGGATAGAGCCATGGATAACTACCATACTCCCTCATGTAGAGATACCCCAGAATTTTTTTTCTGAACCCTCTCCAACATAACAGATATGAGGTCCCTAAGATGTGTGTGTGCTAGAATAATGTACCACAGAATCTCAAATGCTGATAAAGGGTCTTCCAATAGGGACTTCCAAACCTAAGCGTCCTACCGAGAGGACTATTTGCAGTAAATTATGAAAGGATCGCTGCGTTGTTTCGGACATATGGAGCGTATGGATGGAGAAAGAATGGTTAAGAAAGTATACATTAACGATTTAAATGGAGTACGGAGTCGAGGTAGGCCGAGGAAATCGTGGCATGACCAAATTAATCATATTTTAAAGGTTGGTCATGTTATAAGTCGAAATTGTTTAGTGGTTTTACTTAGATTTAATTTATATTAATTGTGACAAATTTGTTTCGCCTTGCTATGGCATTCTCAAACTGTTTGAGAATGTCTTCGGGAGGCGAAACAAATTTGTCACAATTAATATAATTTTTATAAATTGAAATCAAGTCAATCAACCACTAAACAATCGACTTAACTTCTTCTTCTCTGGTTTCAATCCTGGGATTGGTTTGCAGCAATTTCCTCCATTATTCTCTTCCATTTTTCCCTGTCTTGTCGACTTAACTATTATAAATTAATAATGGATTTTTACAAAATTAATACCTCACCCATAAAATAAATATGATAGTTTCCCGTTGCTTTCGACATTTATATATAACAGGTCTATCACCATTTTATTGTCACGAAAATTCTACACCAGGCCAACGATAGTGTGACAATCACACTGCCATCGCCAGGAATCGAACTAGGGACCTACGGTGTGGCAGTCATAGCGACTCTGCCACGAAGGCCACATTAGGGGAGATGTAGGTAATGGGAGTCACTTAAGCGAGAATTGAAAAAAAAAAAAAACTATTAGTTAACTATTTATTGCTTAAGCCTTATTATAAACTTTAGTTATTAAACTATTAATTGAGATCACCTTTAATCACTTTGGCTTTTTACTTTTGGAACAATAATCATTTAAAAAAAAAACAGGTTTGACCACCATTGCCCACATCTGTTGGCAATGGTGATCAGTATGTTGGCAATGGGGGTCAACACAAATCGTACACATAATTGCAAGCTGAGTCCCACCCAGTGCAATCTGAATGAGCCCAAAGCCCACATGAAGTGCATCGGAACCACATTTCATTATCTCGGCCGAATTCGCCGCATACAAGACATTGGTTGTCAGAATCTTCTGCATCATCGTTTTTGTCGTCCTGGTACAAGTCATCAGTGTTCATATCTGACGCTGAAGTATTGTTCGATTCCTGCAGAATTTTCTTCTTTATCTATTTTCTTCGCGTACCTCTTCTGAAGACTCGAAAATGGGATGTTCATTGTTTTAGCGGCTTTTCTTATTGAATAACCTTGTTCATCGATGAGCTCCACGGCCTTTTTCAGGTTAGCTATAGACCAGTTAGCCTTATTTGTCTTTCTAGGACGAACGTTCGGTATCTACAAACCAAAAATAAGATTATTTTATCAAAGACAGGAAATGTTAACAATAAGGGTCACCTGACTCCGATTGCCTACATCGGTAAAATAGAGAAAAAACCTACCTTGCCATAAAAGTAAAAGTGATAGTGGTAAAATGAGTTTGAAATCACGATCTAAAATGCTTTCGTCATTACATATCACAAGCGCAAAAAGAAACACTCAGTAGTTTGATCCTTACCTTCGGATTTGTCCACTCGAAAAATTAGATCAGAAGGGCCCGAAAACTTGTTACGTCTACCACTCTCTAGCACGTGATGCGAACTGACTAAGCTGCATACCGCGGATGTTACCGGCAAACAGCTAGCATATGACGTCACTGAAACCGCCATCACGCGTATTGTTTTCGAATTAAAGGGGTGACTCCCATTGCCAACTGACTCCCATTGCCTACATCTCCCCTAATATTATAAAATATTTGATTTGAAGATTGCTAAAAATATATATTTCATATTAATATTTTTAGAACCCAAGAGGACGACAGCGATACAATAGAGATCGATTCTCTCAGGGCGTTGGAGTCTGGAACGGTAGTAAAAAGGATGAATCTGCCCGACATTCTTATACCAGGAACTGTGTTCAGGATACAAATAGAAGGAAGAAATGACAGAGGTAAGGCTTTATCTATCAACCATTACGCTATTTTGACACGTTAACCACTTCAATACCGTAAGGCCACTGGTGGCCGCTACGTAGGCGCACCATCAATACAGAAAGGCCACTTTGCATTAAAAATGATTCCAGTAGGAATTTTAACTTTTTTGGGTGGCTAGCGACATCTATACACTATCTCTGCAAGAAAAATGAACCTTCTGACGTTGGTCCATCTTATTGAAAAGGGGATTTTTGTAGAAGTCGAGCACTAGGGTTACCACTTATGGTGAGATTGATATAAAGGATCAAAAAAACTTAATAAAACCTCCTAGAAGACAGACGTTTTCATTTATATTAACAATTAAATGTACGTATGCATAATTTATGACTTTGTTGTCGCCACATTTATTTTAAATTTTTTGCCCAATATTGAGAAAAATTCGTTTATAAATTTGTATAAAAAAATAAATTTTAGATTTGAAATATTTTTTTTTAAGAGATAATATTAAAATTCAAGTAAATACTATGTACGTGTCGATTTCTCCGACTCATCACGTGGCCGACATTCAATATTAAGTGCGTGCATGACACGATGTATGAATGTTGAGATATCGTGGGAAGTATGTCAGAAAAAAAGTGTGGCGGTCCATACGTACTGCCTACCCCTTCAGGGAGGGGGTGTGATGGTAAGTTAGTTAGTTTAATATTGTACATGATACAAGTATTTATTATTTTTATAAGATTTATTGATTGTGTCATTACACAGTCCTACAAATTACGCAAAATGTTCTATCAAAGAAAAAGGTTGGGAATCCCTGATATAAATTTTAAAAATATTCTGTTATATCATAAGAAAAACTATTTTATTTTGTTTCAGACGAACCGTTCGTCCGCATTTCTGCTCCGTTGATCGCCCCGGACAATTCGGAGGCCGAGACCCTGAGAAATACCGTGCCGAGCGATGCTGTCTCCGGGAAGCAGGTACTAGGCAGGGGAGTCGGCAGCATCGAGGAAGGGAGAGCATTCAACTCCAGCAGCCAGCAAGTACTGGTAAATTTTAATTACTAATTCCCAAGTCATCCAAAAAACTATAATTACTAATTCTCATGTCATCTGGTAATTTATAATTACTAATTTTCAAGTCATCTGATAGATTTTAATTACTGATTCCCAAATCTTTAAATAAAATATAATTACTTATTCCCAGGTCATCTGGTAAATTATAATTACTAATTTTCAAGTCATCTGATAAATTATAATTACTAATTCTCAGGTCATCGGGGAAATTATAATTACTTATTCCCAGGTCATCTGGTAAATTATAATTACTAATTCCCAGGTCACCGGGTAAATTATAATTACTAATTCCCAAGTCACTGATAAATTATAATTACTAATTCTCAGGTCATCGGGTAAATTATAATTACTAATTTCCAGGTCACCGATAAATTATAATTACTAATTCTCGGGTCATCGGGTAAATTATAATTACTAATTCCCAATCGGGTAAATTATAATTACTTATTCCGAAGTCATCTGATAAATAATAATTACTAATTCCCAAGTCACCGATAAATTATAATTACTAATTCTCAGGTCATCGGGTAAATTATAATTACTTATTCCCAAGTCACCAATAAATTATAATTGCTAATTCTCGGATTATCTGGTAAATTATAATTACTAATTCCCGAGTCACCGATAAATTATAATTACTAATTCTCAGGTCATCTGGTAAATTACAATTACTAATTCCCAAGTCAATGAAAACTTATAATTACTAATTCTCAGTTCATCTTGTAAATTATAATCACTGACTCCCAAGTTAGTCATCTGGTAAAATGACTTGACAATAAGTCAATATTCCCAAGTCATTTTGCATATTAATTAATGCGATTTATTTGAATATCTTTCATAATCGACTACACTTTGTGTTATGAATTCACATTCGAATAAATATTATTAATGTCTCTACTCCTTTTTTTATATACTTTGTGCATAAAACACTAACATTGAAAAAATTCTAATTACATATCAGACATGTTTCGGACAACCATTCCTTCTTCAGTAATACATATTATAGAGATACACATTTAAAATATTATAAAATTGTTTAAAAATATGATCAGTTTTGACAGATGTTATAAAGATTTCTATTAGTAAGTAATAATTGGACAGATGTTATAAAATCCATATAACATCTGTCAAAACTAATCATATTTGTAAACAAGTTTAAATATGTATCTTTATAATATGTATCACTGAAGAAGGACTGGTTGTCCGAAACATGTCTGATATGTAATTTAAACAAAAATTACGTCAGTATACAAAGTATATAAAAAAGAAAAAGAGAAATAAAGCATCTACAACACAAAGTATAGCGAACATAGAAGAAATATTATAAAACTTGTATTTTCAAAACACTTTTTTTCACAGTTCATAAATATGTTTCGGGTGGTCTTCACACTTTCTCAGTGTATTTAAATTAAATTTTAAAAAAATCGGAATATTTAATTTAAATTTAAAAGGGGTATTAAACATAAATAACCATTTGATTCCAGCTTACGCCGCAAGATGGCGTCCCATTGACAACGATCCAATTAGGGACCGCGAGTCGATTGCATGGCGCCCCTGGATCTCAGCTGCAGGTAAAACCGACGTTAACTTATTATTTTTATTTATATTGGGTAAGCAATGATGAAGGAAACTAATTTGATATCAATATGCTAATGGAAAAGAATGGTATCTTCTGACGTCATCGTCCCGCATTTTTTTATTGACATGTATAGTAAAATCCAGTATTGCCATTACGGAAAAATTGTTAACCTTTCCCTTACAGTCCAATAAAGTCCACGAGTTACGATGTTGTGTTATCATTACACACGTTTGATATAGGGAAAAAAATCATATGAAGCACTCACTTTGTGGTTAGACATTTTAAACTTATAGATATAAAATAATGAAAACACTTTGTATTTAACCATAGTAATATAGAAACCGAGAAACTATGAGTAACCCAAAGAGGCATGTTAGGAATAAGCCTAAAATAGAGAGTCAGAAACGATACGATGAGAGAAAAAACAAAGGTCACTGACATCATCCACCGGGTAGCGACTCTAAAGTACGAATGGGCAGGTCACGTAAATGGACAAGTATACTGCTGACTTGAAGACCGTGGACGGCAAAGAGAAGTGCAGGGCGACCGCAACTACGGTGGAAAGATTACCTGAAACAGACTTGTCGGAATAACCTGGATGCAGTCTGCACAAGACAGAGTGAAGTGGAAGCAAACGGAGGAGGCCTTTGTCCAGGAGTGGACGGGATTAGGCTAAAGAAGACGATTGTTATTATAATTGATGTCAACTGGTTTCGCTTAGATCCAAGCTTATTGTGTAAGGTTATTGTGCGTAGGTGTTTTATTATTTTATATCTATAAGTTTAAATTAAGATGCTTCAATCAACAACAAATGTTGACAAATCAAATTGATAAAAAAATTAAAAACCATTATATGAATGATCCGGACGTGACAACGATCTGAGACCGACTGATTCACGCAGGATATTACAAAATTGACAACTTGTCTCTATCACACTCGCGAATATAAAAGTAGCGAAACGGAATAATAAATATTTCATCAAACTGAAATTAATAATGATTTTTTGTTCACAGATACACTTCGAAGTGACAAATAATAGGGAAAATGCTATCTATTTTAGATTCGGCGCCAAAGACGATCAATATTTCCTGAGAACTCTGCTACCCGTAAGGTAATAAAAAAAAATACGTATAAATTTATTTATGTCAGGGTTTGCCAAACTGTGTTCCGCGAGAAAGTACTCCGCGCATTTTTTTTTTTCTACATTTTTAGTATAATTTTTTTTGGGTATAAATAATTCATGAAATTCCTGTTGTAGCCACATTCTTATTACATTTTGGTCAATGTTGAGAAAACATCAAACATGAAGAGTTTATAAATTTGTACACAAATTCAAATTTTAGCTTTTCATGTCGTGAATTCTTTAGACCGATGTGGTCAAGAATATAAATGTTCTATATATAGGGAATTGTTGGCCAATATTAAAGCCCAAGAAAAAAAAACAAAGGTCACTGACATCATCCATCGGGTAGCGACTCTAAAGTGACAATGGGCTGATCACGTAGCTCGGACGAAAAATGGATAAGAAGACTGCTGACTTGGAGACCATGGACGGCAAAGAGAAGTGTAGGGCACCGCAACTACGGTGGAAGGATGACCTGAACAGACATATCGGAATTACCTGGATGCAGTCTGCACAATACAGAGTGGCGTAGAAGCGAATGGATGCCTTTGTCCAGCAGTGGACAGGAATAGCCTGAAGAAGATTAAGCCCAAAAGGTGTCATATTTAAGTCATGTGACTAGTGGATAAAAATATGAGATGTTGCACCTGATTATTGAGACCAAAATAGAGGGTCAACGAGGTGTTGGCTGGTGGCGAATCTCATGGCTCTACAATATCAGGGACTGGACTGGCTTAAAGATCGTCGAGGAAGTTGCCAGAAACAGAGATCCCTTCTCTCAAGTGATAGTCAACGTCAGGGGGACCTGACATGACACAGAAAGAAGAAGAAACAAGCTTGTAAATGCTATTTTTTTTAATAGCTATTATATGATATTTCTGTGTGTTCAGGCAATGGATCAACGCCGGACAGACAGCCAACGTTGTAGTTACCGTGGGCATAACATCTACGGCAGAAAACAACGTCAGGGATACCATCACATTCACCGCTAATGGTAAATACTTCTTTATTAATGTCCTTTATTAGTGGCTCAAATGTCCTGAAAGAATCCAGTATTAACTATGTTGAAGAGTTTTTAAAGTTCTATCTCTATATTATTGATAGCTTTAATTGCTTAAGAAATTAATCAAAACCTCTTCTGGCTTACAGAAGTTCAGCTCTTGTGGCTATCCCTCTTTCGTCTGATGGGAACATTATTGGAAGGTAATTTGGTGGGTTGTTGGTTTATGCGGGGGCATGATTACTTAGATTTGGGGGTTTTGATTCAAAATTTCTTACGCAAGCCGGGTTTCTGGGCTTCTAGGGAGTACCGCCACTTCTGATTTCTGGTGTTAGATGCAGCTTCCATTACTAAAAAACGTTATCAAAGCGCCCTTGATGCGAGTTTTTCACGATAACGGCGCTCTGCAAATTAGCCTATTAATTATTATAACGAACGAGAACGGATCGTCAGAAGCTCTCTTCAATAAAAAGAAGAAAAAATAGAAAAGTGTTATTTACTGCTGCTGATAATTGAAGGGTGGATCGAGAGAAGAAGAAGCGTAGGACGCGGAAAAATCTCATGGCTAGAAAACATCAGATAGTGGAGTGGATTTGTAACTGTGGACAGCCATATACCTATATGCTTCGAGGGTCAGAAGTAGAATGAAGCAAGTGGTCGAAAACATACAGTTATAGATAAGCAGCGAGAAAAGAATATTATTTTAATTGTTTTAATTGCTAGGTCTGGAACCAACCACGCTGAGCACGTACGTATACGTGGAGACAGACGGGAGGATATCATCAGACACGAGCAGGCCATCTCTGAGACACGACTTCAGAGGCGATTGCCAAGGGCACCTTGGATCAGACGTCTGCAAGAATAGGAACTGGGGCCTGGACATCATTGCCAGAGACACGGACAGCGGTAAGAATACTTTGTGACTTCAACTCTTTTGACCATCATTTAGATATTATAGGTTCACAATTCATTCAATTCAATATCATTTTCCAACACATAAGTCTAAGGGATCTCATATCTACCACATTTATGCTGCTCTAATCTGACACTTTTAATTTGCTGACGTCATAGACCGAGTGGCAAAATTGAAATGGCAATGGGCTGGACACTTGGCTAGACAGGGTGGCAACAGATAGAACCCAGAATACTCAGTTGGAGACCATGGGCAAATAGGCGAAGTGTCGGAAGGCCACCGAAGAGATGGACCGATGACATTGTCAAAAGGGTTGGAAAATCTTGGATACAAAGGAGGCAGGATAGAGACAAGTGGAGGAAATTGGAAGAGGCCTATATCCAGCAGTGGAGGGAAGACGGCTATCACAGTTAACATGTTTGTAATGTCTTTTGAGAAAAAAATAAACTGTTTTGATTTGATTATCAGGTCTTATGAGAATTGCCGTGTCGCCGGGGAGTTTGGTCTACCAATCCGGCTTCTACGGTGGAAGTCGAGAGGAGTCGCGGGCCAAGTTCACCACAACATGCTGCACGCAGTCAGTCGTCATTTCGGCCACCGATGTGGCCGGAAATATTGCTAGCTACGAGGTCAATGTTGCCCGTGAGTATAACTTTAATTACCAAGTCCTAGTCCACACCAAAGTGCTTCACCAGTAGTCTATCTGGCATAAGGATAATCTATGCCATAGTGTGAATAACACCTTCAATATTACACAACTTGTGTAGGCAGAAAGAATGGAATACCACACTTTTCTATCCTGACATACTTCTCTCGCTTCAACATTCATAAATCGTGTCATGCACTCGCGTCGATTTCTCCGACTCCTCACGTGGCCGACATTCAATATTTGATTCATTTGATCGTGCCACATTTTCTTAGATCTATTTCTAGTTCCATTTACATCGTTAAGATATACTTTTTTACCATTATTTATTCATTAATTCTTTCAATGTGTCCAAACCATCTCAACGATGATTAAGTGTTATGAATAAAATAATCAGAACAAATTTCTAATTAATTCAGAAACGTTCTCGGGCATGCGTATCGTGTGCATTTCGAAGAAAAATCAATATTATTATTATTATTGAAAATTATTATTATTATTAATTGAATCGCTCTTGACATAATGACAGCATGAGCCAAATCGATGAAAAGGGTATTATAGCTATCATAGTGATTCTCGTAACATGTGATGGGTAGCTAATCTATCGCCATTTTATTGTCACGTGAATACAACACCATACCAAAGACAGTGTGACAATCACACTGCCCTCGCCGGGAATCGAACCCGGAACCTACGGGGTGGCAGTCAATGCACTTACCACTCGGCCACGAAGGTCGGTCTTTCATGCTCTTTCATGATGACATGCGAGTTTTTGCCTATTTATATTATATTATGATTCAATGTGTTTGGTTGCAGAATACTTCACTCCAGCAACTATAGCAGCCATCGTCTTGGGAGTCCTGCTCTTTATTGCTCTCGTCATAGTCCTTGGTCTCCTGATAAGGATGTGTATCCGTAGAAGAAGGGAATCAAGAGACCTTCCATCGTACCAGACACAGAGGGCCACAAGGACACCCTAACATCGCAAAGGATTTAAGACCGTTTACATAGCTTGTGCTAAAAATTACACTAATCATATTTTGACAATATTTTTTTATGATTTTGAAATTGGAATGTTTTATTCCGATACCGATTCAAATTTAAATTTTAAAAAAATATTCAAAATTTAAATATAAAATTAAAATATTTTTTTATATAAACTAAATAACTGTTTTTTAAATCTGTTTATAATCATTTTTCTTATGATATAAAATCTTCGAAACATGTCGAGAAAAATAAACTCATAAATTTTAGATAAACTTAAGGCGTTAACACTGTGGAATTCCATAATGACGAATTTTTATGAATTAAAACACTATTTGTTTACTTTTAAGTTTTTTTTCCCTTTATCATTGGGAGAACGATATATCGTTCTATATCGTTTTTCCGATGATGAAGGTATAAACCTTCGAAACATGTTGAGAAAAATAAACTCAAAAGTGGAAAAAACGTTTTAATTCATAAAAACTTATAAATGGAAAATTCTGTGTTATAATTTCTAAAAAAATCGTTAATATGTAATTCAGCGGCGTAAACGCTTTATGCTCGTAAAAAAATGTTTTTATTAAGACAGGTTAAAAAATATATTTTACTATATTTCATGATTTTTTACGCCCTAAAGCGATAGAACGCTTGACTCATGATTTAGTTGACGTGGATTCGAACCTACATTCGACTCGGATCCTCTTTGTGTGAAGTATGTAACTTTTTCAAATCAGAATTAACCAATTTCAAAATTAAGTATAAAAAAAAATATTATCAAAATATGTTAGAAAATTATATTATAAATAATACGGAAGTAATAAAAAAAATACAGGGTCGGATTTGGATATCATTTCGCCCTTTTACTATTTAACAGTTGTATTATAAATCATAAAATATGTTAAGTATTGAAATTTTACTTTTTTCCAAGTGTTGCTATATGATTCAAATGAGAGTCGCCATTTACAATTATTTTTTAAGTTAACCATAGTTTTAAGTGGAACGTAATTTATACAGTAGGATAAATAGATTAGTTTAAATTACCTCATAGTAAATTTAAGTATTGTAAAAAAAATATATCGAATGACTGCTTCGATTAATAAAAGAGAAATTTAGATATTTATTGATTCTTAAAAATGATGTTAACCGCCATATCAAATAATGAATACCTATTCCCGTCCACTCCTGGACAAAGACCTCCTCAATTCGCGTCCATGTCACTCTGTCTTGTGCGGACTGCATCCAGGTTATTCCGACGTGTCTGTTCATTTCATCTTTCCACCGTAGTTGCGGTCGCCCTGCACTTCTCTTTGCCGCCCACGGTCTCCAAATCAGCAGTCTTCTTGTCCATTTTTCATCTGAGCTTCTGGCTACGTGACCAGCTCATTGCCATTTTAGAGTCGCCACCCGGTGGATGATGTCAGTGACCTTTGTTTTTTCTCTCACCGTATCGTTTCTGACTCTGTTCTTAGGCTTATTCATAACATGGCTCTTTCCATGGCTCTTTGGGTCACTCGTAGTTTCTCGGCACTTTGTTTGGACAATGTAACAGTTTCAAGACCATAAGTACCAACAGGCAGAACACAGGCTTAGACAGGCGAAATTACACATAAAATACCTGACAAAATGCAAGACCTTGAAAACTGTACACAGAGTGATCATGGAAGAGACAGCAGATACAAATTAATCAAAAACTCTGACGTAAACAGACATTGGACCAGGAACTGTGACAGATATCACTTACCGAATGCACGAACAAAGACAAGACAATCAAGGATATTAAAAATGGATTGAAACTTTACAATGACCTACCAAAAGACACAAGGAGTATTACCAGAAACTAATTTAAAATATATCTGAAACATAGTATAATTACAAGTAAGATCTCAAAATGTATCCGTATAACCCATTTGGCTTTATTTTATAACTAACTAACCTTCACGCCGTTTCCCCGGAGGGGTAGGCAGTGAGGAGGGATCGACATCATCCGCCTTACATTCCTTTCTTACTTCATCATTAGATATTCTATCATACATTGTTTTTCTGCACATTCTTCTGAGTGACCTCATTTATACGGCATTTATACTACTTTCATCTTTCTTATGCCAACTCCAAGATTCACTTCCATACATAAAGGTCGGGACTAGAACTCCATTGTGCACTGCCATCTTTGTTTTAGTCGGTATATTTCTATTTGCGTTAATGACTTTGAGTGCACCGTTTATTTTGTTTTCAGCTCCAACCATTCTTCCGACATCTTTCTCACTTTTTCCTACTCTTGTAAACATGCTTCTCAGATAAACAAATTCAGTAACTTGCTCTTATTTCGCACTGTTCGAATTCAAATAAATAAATAAACTTCTAGAAAATAGACGTTTTTCGAATAACTACAGTAAAATATTTAATTTATTCCGGACAGCACAGGATAGGGAAGAGTTTACCTGAGTGATCGCCAACGTCGGGGGGACCTGACAGGGCACTTTAAGAAGAAGATATATTTAAACCTGAGGATGAAGGTCACCTCCGAAACATTGTCGTGTTTAATATTTTCATTATATAAAGATATCTGATTAATTAAAATGGAACATAAACAGCGATGTTTTTCAATTCCAAAGTTTTTAAGGCATTATAAAATGTTACGTCACAATAAACAATAAAAAAATCTGTGTTTATAATAAGCAATCCACGATATAAGAAACATCATCTTACAAGCACACTTTAAAATGTCAAAATATAAAATAATAAACAAAAAAATCAATTTAAAAAAAAAGTTACACTGTTATTCATTGAAGCAGTCATAATTGTCCAAGTAGGTTTTACAATAATGTGCCAATAAATATATTTATACAAAAAAAACACATGTTTTTATTTACTTATGTACTAAAAAAATATTTAATAAATATATTGTCACTCACCGCTCATTTTAAAGTCCCGATGCATCCAGAAGCAAAATGCTTTAAGTCTTCTTGGATTCAAATTTTCTTGGAGCCAACAAAATCCCAGTCCATTTATTTTGGATTCGAATGTTATTTAAATTATTCAATGCATACTCGATTGTCTATAAAATAGAATTTCGGTTTTCCCAAGAGTTTAGGGGGTTATACGCAGTCAAGAGGCCGAAAAAAAGCGAATCCAGGGTGGAACTGCAAAACTCACTAGAGCAATAATAATAATAATAATATGCTAACTTTTAACAAAAGAAAACGAAGATCACAAGGAAATCGAAAGAAGAATCACAATTGGTAACAAAACATTCTTCTCTCTACTACCAGCGCTCAAATCAAGAAACGTACACTGGAAAACCAAAATCCCCCTGTATAAAACAATCATCCGAACAGTAGTGACCTATGGGTGTGAGGCGTGGACAATGACAGCGAAATCTGCAGAGCGACTGGATACTTTTGAGAGAAGGGTGCTGCGCAGAATTCTGGGGCCTGTGAATGACGGTGAAGGCTGGAGAGTGCGGCATAATGACGAGCTGTACAATATTTACAAAGCTCCCAGTCTCTCCACACAGGTCAGACTGAATAGACTGAGATGGGCCGGTCACGTGCAGAGGATGCCGTCATCGCGAACCCCAAAAAGATTGCTGGAGTGGCACCCAGGTGGTAGAAGACCAATTGGACGACCAAGCCTGCGATGGGAGGATGAAGTTGGGAGAGATGGAACAAGATTGTTAAGAGTGTCAGATTGGAGGGTCGAAGCGGGGGACAGGAGGAGTTGGAGGCGAAGAATACTGGAGGCTAAGGCTCGATATGGGCTGTAGGGCCATCGAAGAAGAAGATATGCTAACTTTTAAAGCGCCGTTTTGTGATGAAATCACCTCAAGGGCGCATTAAGACGTGTTTTCAATCGAAAAATCTAAATGTGAACGCTGCATCTGATTTTCGCGATCGGTTAGACAATATAGTAGAACAAAGTATAAATGTTTAAATTGGGTATGAAATATGAAAAAGATGGGTTTTCAGTTTAGATCTTAAATCTGTCGGATCATTTATGCATCTGAGGTGTAAAGGGAGATTGTTCCAAACTGATGGACCGGCTACTGCGAACGCTCGATCCCCGAAATTTGTACTGCGAGATTTGGTGCCTGGGCAAAAGAGAGAGCAAAAAGCTGGAGGCATTTGAGATGTGGACCTACCAACTAGTTGCCCATGTTTCATGGAAGGACCACATTACAAATACAAATGAAGGACCACATTACCCTGATGGTGGAGAGGGTGCAGAAAAAATGTCTGCGATACCTCTATCTTAGGGAGTATGGATATTACCCGTGGCTCTTTCCAACTGATTTCTTGCTAGGGATGCTAGGCTACCAGTCACTCGAGAGGAGACGAGACATTCACTTGGGTGTCCATTTCTTTCGACTGATAGGCGGTTGTATACACAACTCAGAAATCCTGAGTGATGTAGGTCTGTTCGTCCCTGATAATTATCTTCGACAAAGGGGCCATAGATTGTTTTATCTCCCACGATGCAGAACCAACCTGCCAATGGTTATGCCGGTAGGTAGAGCATTATCTTTGCTTAATCGTATCACCTCGGAGTTTGACATATTTTGTGATAGTTTGGCTCATCTGAGGGAAGCACTATCTTTATTATAATTGTATGGTATATTTATTTTATTAATTTGTCATGCATCTTATGTTTCTCGCTCTTTTTATTAATCTATTATGTATTACTTATTATTGTGTATCTCTAACTTGTATCTTTAGTGTATTGGAAAAAAAATCTGTAATGCTTTAGATATGTTTAAAAATAAATAAATGAAAATGATGAGGTTCTCAGCAGAGTTGAAGAGAGTAGGCACGTGTTGAACACCATAGCGGAGAGGTGCGCAAGATGGATTGGTCATGTGTTGCGACACGAATGTTTCCTGCATGATGTGTTGGAGGAAATGGTAGAGGGATCGATTGGCAGAGGGCGACCTCGCCAAGAGTACCTAGACCAGATTTGCCGAGATATGGGCTGCAGCTTTTATGCGGAGGTGAAGAGAGATGCAGAGGACCGAGCGGAGTGGAAGAGGAGATGCGTCGCCTTGCTGCAGACCAATCATTAGACTGAGAGAGATTTTTTTTATACATTATATAAAAATATATTTTAAAAAATCCTGTCTGCTTATAACCCCTTAAATTAATTCATTATTTTTTATTTCGGTAATTCCTCAGAATTGAAAACACAAAGTGGCGACCGCCGCGTGCATCCTATCATGACACACTCTAGAATTATCAACATTCATACAGCGTATCATGACTCCATTTTTACGACTTGCGTGGTCGACATTTATAATTTGACTAGCTGCATAACACCCGCCATAGATACTATATTATAACTAACTAACCATCACGCCGTCTCCCCGAAGGGGTTGCAGAAATAATGGACAGACACACTTTATTTCCTGACATTTACTTCTATCGCTTCCTTGTTTGGACAATGTAACAGTTTCAAGACCATAAGTAGCAACTGGCAGAACGCAGGCTTCATAGACCTTTCGTTTCAGATTGATCGGTATTTTCCGGTTTTTAAGGATGTAACTCATGTTTCCGAAAGCTGCCCAGCTTAGTCTAATTCTTATTTTTAGCTCTGCGGTTTGGTTATCTCGGCCCAATCGAATATTGTGTCCCATGTCCATATATTTTTGGACATTCTCAATTCTGTTGCCGTCCACGTTGATTTCAAGCCTTTCCGTGCCCACAACTACGGTGGAAGGATGATCTAAACAGACACATCGGAATAACCTGGATGCAGTCTGCACAGGACAGAATGACATGGAAGCAAATGGAGTAGGCCTTTGTGCAGGAGTGGACGGGAATAGGCTGAGGAAGAAGAAGAAGAAGAAGAAATTTGTTTACAAATATGGTGGCTTTTAAAATATGGAGGCTTCATAGACCTTTCGTTTCAGATTGATCGGTATTTTCCGGTTTTTAAAGATGTAACTCATGTTTCCGAAAGCTGCCCAGCTTAGTCCAATTCTTATTTTTAGCTCTGCGGTTTGGTTATCTCGGCCCAATCGAATATTGTGTCCCAGGTATGTATATTCTTGGACATTCTCAATTCTGTTGCCGTCCACGTTGATTTCAAGCCTTTCCGTGCCCACCACCTTGGTCTTTGCCAGGTTCATAGTCAACGACAATCACCAATTTTATAATATTATAAATATCTATATAATATCACTGAGGAAGGGCTGGGTAGTCCGTAACATGTTTGATACTTAATTTTAATTAGCTTAAAAAGTGTATGTTTTTTAAAAGTATATAAAAATAAAGAAAAACGAATATTTCATGTTTTTTAACAATTGAATCATAAAAAATGTCACCTTTGACTTCAATTGTTATGGATTGCTGCATATCCAATGACCAGATACACCTTCAGGTGTATGAAAACGTATGTATACGTCATGGAGGTATGTATACGTCATGGAGGTATCCTCCGAAACATGTCGTGTTTTTTAATAATTAGTGGATTAACCTTCCCTTCCCTGTGATGGGTATCTTCTACACGTTGCTTCTAAAAACCATAAATATCTCTATAAATATAATAAATACAAGGTTAAGATTTTAGGTATTCCTCCATAATATATTTACGCATTGATTAAAAAAATAATAATAATAATAATCAGAATTTATCGGGTACATCGGAGGTATTTTGTGAAAATCGAAAACAATGTCGCGTATAAACAGACAAACACACTATAATCGCCTCTCACTCTTGCATATGTTCTAGTTCAAAGTTCTCACTCGCCGTCCCGCCGCCGCCGACAGTTGCTTTCGGGCTTGCGACCAGAGCGGATCTATGCCCGTTCCGTGAGCGTTGCCAGATGTTTTTTTATGTTTTCAGCAATTAAATCTCAATTATTATAAATTTATAATTTTTACTTCAATTATAATTATATAAGGGGATTAGCTATGAATGTTCCTATTTTTCCGATTTAAAATCGCTAATTTTTTAACCCATACTGACTACCCTACACCGGAACGCACGTTTTTATTTTAGCACCGTAAGGGAAAGGTTAAACAAATTTATTTTCAATTCCCTAAGTATAAAGAAAGAGAAGTTAGAAAAGTTACAATAAGAATTGTGTGCTAGCTACACAGCACAGTTACGGGAAGGTCCACCAGGCACGGATCAAGCCGTTTCAAAGCGCCTCGAATGGAGTGTAATCGCGGCAAAAATCTTGACGAATATCTCGAATTAAAACTGCTTTCGGCTCGTGGTGAGATGATAAGATGTTCAAATCGGTTTCACTTTTATAAATTATTGCTAAATATGTGTGTTTTTAGGTCAATACAGAGTTTTTGTGGGTACCGCTCGTTTGCGGAGCGCGAGCCGTACGAGAACTTGTCGCAAGACACAAAATGGCGTCGATTATCAAAATAACATTAATGTAATTACAAATCAATTATAAAAATTCGTGTAAAAACCAAACAGATGTGATTTAATGAGTCAATTGAACAATTTTAAAAATGAACTAACTAACCATTACGCCGTCATTCCGAAGGGTTAGGTTAGGTTACATTAATGTTCATCTTCTTTTTCTTCCTCTTAGTTTAGGTCGTATGACCGGTTTGTGACGGTGAGTTTGTCCTGGGATGATGATTTCCAGCCGTCTCTCCATCTTTTTGGCGGCCTTTCTAGTAGTATCTTAACGACTAGTATCTTAACGCTAGAAAGCGAAAACGGCCGTTCACAGTGGAGTCCTGGTCCCAATCCTAATGTACTGAAGCGAAGCATGGAACTGGCAGAAGAAGGATGAGAGCAGAATAAATGCGGTAGAGATGAGGTCCCTAAGACGTATGTGTGGTAGAACGATATACGACAGAATCTCAAATGCTGATATAAGAAAGGAATGTAGAGCGGAAGAAGGCATTATGAACAAAATTATGAAAGGAACGCTGCGTTTGTTCGGACATATGGAGTGCAATATAACAATGTGTATAAGGGTGTTTTTTTAGAGGGATACAAATTCGTGGCCGAGTGGTAAGTGCATTGACTGCCACCCCAAAGTTTCCGGGTTCGATTCCCGGCAAGGGCAGTGTGATTGTCACACTGTCTTTGGTCTGGTGTAGAATTCACGTGACAATAAAATGGTGATAGATTAGCTACCTGTCACATGTCACGAGAAACACTATGATAGCTATAATACCCTTTACATCGATTTGGCTCATGCTGTCGTGATGATTTGTGAGTAAGTAGGAGTCCATGCAGTGGCACTTAAAAGGTACAGAGCACCCAAAGAAGTTCAAGGTGACACAATCCGCAGGGAAGGTCATGGCTACAGTTTTCTGGAATTCCCAGGGAATTTCGCTAATAAATTACAAGAAAAAGAGTATCAATATCACCGGGAATACTACTCTCCCATCCTTTATCAATTGAAGGAGGCGATCAAAGAGAAAAGGCGGGGGAAATTGGCCAGAGGGATCCTGCTCCTCCCCGACAATGCACCGGTGCACAAGTCTCAAGTTGCAAAGGCTGCAGTTCGTGAATGTGGTTTAGCAGAAATCAATGACCCACCGTATAGTTCAGACCTGGCACCAAGTGGTTTTTTCTGTTCCCAAATCTAAAGAAATACATAAATGGGAAATGATTTGACGACGATGACTCGATAAAAGCGGCGATTTTGATAATAAACCGGAATCATATTTTTTTGAGGGTTTAAATAAATTGATTGCTAGAAGTAAGAAGTGCATTAATATTAAAAATGACTATATTGAGAAATAAAAAAATAATTATCAACTAAGTCTTTTCCTTCATACCCATACCAAGAATATATTGAACGCCCCTAGTATGCCACGAGAATCACTATGATAGCTATGATACCCTTTACGTAGATTTGGCTCATGCTGTCATGATGTAGAGAGCGATTCAACAAAATAATAATAATAATAATAGAGAGACAGATAATAATAAAAATAACTAAAAATCATCTCATAACCTCAAGAGATGAAAACTCTTCGTACCATTGCAGGAAAAACTCTCAGAGATAGAGTGAGAAATGTGCAAATAAGGAAAATCTGCAATACTAAGGACATGGATGGATCTCATCATCCGACGAGATATGATTTCTGTGTCACAGATCGTCAGATCTATTAAAAGAAGAAGAAGAAGAAGAAGAAGACTAAGGACATGGTGAACGAGGAGACGTTCTGGCGAGACCATGTAAACCGTATAAACACTCACAGAATAGCACACAATGCTTGTAAATGGGATACCCGTAGGCCAACATCCACCTGGCACACCACCCAAGAAATGGAGAGATAGCTGGTCTTCTGCATCGCAAGAGGAGACAAATTCCAAGATAACAGATCAACAACAACAACAACAAACCATCACGCCGTTTCCCGCAGGGGTAGGCAGAGAGAATGGACCGCCACACTACTCTATCCTGACATATCTCTCTAGCTTCCTCCACATTCATACAGCGAGTCATACAAGTACGTCGATTCTTCCGGCTTCTGACATGACCAACCTTTATAATTTTATTAATTTGGTCATGCCATTTGGTCTACTCGACTCTGTACTCCATTTACAATTTACATCGCTAACGTATACATTTTTAACCATTCCTTCTTCACCCATGCGCTCCATATGTCCGAACCAACGCAGCGATTCTTTCATAATATTGTTCATAATACCTTTTCCTGCTCTACATTCCTTTCTAATATCAGTATTTCAGATGGAGCTTTAAAAATAGTTATTGGAAACAAGATTTTATCAATGAATGCGAAAATGGCCGTTCACAATGGAGTTCTGGTCCCAACGCTCAACGAATATGAAAGACGTCGATCTCCGAAGCGATCATGTTCAGCAGTTTAATTACTCTCCCCACCGGCATCACCAGAGGCAGGTTGGTTCTGCATGCTGGGAGATAAAACAATCTGTGCTGACGCTGTCGAAGATAACCATCTGGAACATAAAGATGGATAGCCTCCAAGATAACGGAGTTCTCAAAGAATCCCCTGATAAGTCTGAAGAAATAGCGAATCATGGAACTGGCAGAAGAAAGATGAAAGCAGAATAGATGCGGTAGAGATGAGGTCCCTAAGACGTATATGTGGTAGAACGATGTACGACAGATAACAGATCACCCGATCTAATTGAAAAAGAGTGTGATGGACTATCTACAAAGAACTGACAAAGCATTTAATTAGTTAGTGAGTTAGTATTAACTCTAATATAATATAATAATAATATCCATAATTACGCAAAATCGTAGGAATAAAAAATATTTTTGATAACTTTGGACTCTGGTCGTAAGATTACAATTTAATGTTTTTGCCTATTTGAGTCATAAAATTCCGATTTGATAATTATATCTGGTCATAAGATTCCAAATTAATATCAATATCTAATAGGGTCATGAGATTCCAATTCGATAAGTATAGGGTGTTTTTTTTAGAGGTTTGGTTATTAAACTAGCAACATTGTTTCTACAGACTGTCAATTTGACAGTTGACAGTTGATTTGTAGTCAGTACGTTTTGCCATTTCATTATTAATAGACTAACGCCAGAACAGCACTTTCAAATTGTGTAAATTTATTTTGAAAATCTAGTGGATTCTACATTCTAGTGGATAATACGCATCCACAAAGATGACAATTGTCGAAAATTGGACTTCACGATTGCGCTTCATTCGAGCTAGCCGTGGCGCTCATATGCCCGAAATCATATTTAAACAATAATGGCATAAAATTATATATTAAATAAAGCCAATATTATAGACATTCACTTTATTTTAATGTTTTATTTTGAATATGTATTGTATACCTCTCAAAAAAAACACCCTTTATATGCCTATTCAGGTCGTAAGATTCGTCATTGGATACCTATATCTACTCAGGTCATAAAATTCGGTCATTCGATACCTGTCTACTCAAGTCATAAGATTTATAATTTGATAATTATGTCTAATTTAGTTATAAGATTCCGATTCCATAGACATGCCTACGTGGATCATAATACTACAATTCGATATCTAAATCCACTCGGGTCATAAGATTCCGATTCCATATAAATATTTTTATGGCTACGTAGGTCATAATATTCAGATTCGGTAAGTACTTAGTTTCCAGTTAACAAGTTTCCGATTCGATATTTATGTCCACCGAGTTTTAAAATTCCATTCTTACGTCTACTCGGGTCATAATATTCCCATTCCATATGTCTACTCGGGTCATAATATTCCCATTCCATATGTCGACTCGGGTCATAAGATTCCGATTCCCTATTTTGGCCTACGTAGGTAATAATATTCCATATCTATGCCAACGTAGGTAGTAGTCATAATATTCAGATTCGATAGGTACATAGGTCTTAGCAGGTCATATGATTCCCATTCGATATTTATGTCCACTCGCGTCATAAGATTCCGATTCCATATATATGCCTACGTAGGTCATAATATTCCCATTCCATATATAGTATTTATATATGTCTGCTCGAGTCATAAGATTCTGATTCCCTATATATGACTACGTAAGTCATAATATTCCTATGCCATATATTACATATACCTAGTATATGTCAGTTCGGGTCAAAAGATTCCGATTTGATCAGTACCTGTGTATATTCAAGTCCTAAAATTCCGATTCGATACATAAGTCTACTCGGGTCACACAATTTCGAATCTATATCTATGATACTTGCGTCAGATATTCCAATTACGTCGCTGTAGGTTATATGACAATTCGAAATTGTGGATATAATAAAACAGCGGCGATCGATCGAAAATAAATTAAACAAAAAAACAAAAGGCACATCTAATAAGGAACGCCTTGTGGACGAAAATAGCATTAACGTAAGAACCGGTTTTCACGATTAGAAATAGTCAGAATGTCAAGACAGTGTACGATTTTTTTTATCACATAAAACAAAAAACGCGCGAATTGAGCATATACGAGTATAATGGATACCGCAAACTTTGCCGCCATAAATACCAAAAGGAAAATAAAATATTAATCTTTTTAAAACAAACTAGCCAAAAAATATTAAATGCTTGTACGATTTCATGCACGAAGTCACACAAATTCCGGTTGTACATACAGTTCTGAATTTTATGTATGTATGTATTATATTTATTTAATTAAATAAAACATTACTTCTTTTTAAATGTAACAATTATATGTACGCAAATAAAATATTAACATTTTGGTTCTCCTCATCATTTAAGATTCCATAAATTAAGAAATTTGGATACAAAATCGTCGAATAAGGAATCGCATTCAATAATCAAGAGTTTTCAAGTGCTTCGGCGCTGTAATTTGGAGCATGTAATATGTAATGGCCCTTGCTCTAAATGCAGTTTTATGAAATGTATTGATTTAATTATATTTATTGTATATTCCTGGATTATGAATACCTAAACATAAGAAATTTTGTAATATATTTCATCAGATAAAACATACGATGTGTTTCTATAGTATTGAGTGTTTATCAATAGCCTTGTTTAATTTACCTTTATGCAAATGTATTCTCGGAATGTCGGATGTAAAAAAATAATTAATAAGTGTAATGGCATCAAAAGTACTTGCTTATAATACACAAGAAAACAACTGCACACATAGCAAAATCTAGACAAGGAAATGACCAAGATAGATGACGGATGACGTCTGAATGCGACAGTTACAATAATATTTCAATAACTAGGTAAGATTATTTCATGGTCAAAGTTTACGTCCGTTATAAATATAACTATTTAATAAATACTTTGCTATAAATAAAATCCCAACGAACAAACGAAAAACTTTTGATATAACAAAGCTAATAATATATTTTAATTTATAAAATACGTCTAATTTGTCCAATTAAAATAGACATAACCTCACATTACAAACAAAAACACTTTAAAATATATTAAAAACACCATAATTTACAATATTTAATGTGTGGTTAGGTGATATATTATGTGTGTGAGGGGTGACACTTGTATTAGAAAGAATAATTTCAAATTTAGAATGAATAAAATAAAAACAAAATAACGAACGCGAACTGTCAGTGGAACAACGTCAAGAATACACGGCGCACTGAGGCTGTCCCGCAACGCGCAATCCACTAGAGCGGTAGAGTACGCCTGTCATAAACTCCTTTTCAGTAACGTATAAATATATTACATTTGAAATGTACACGTATACGACGATGATTTTGTTACAAGCCTAGTACACATCGTGACGTACCGCATTGTGTCGGAATTTACAAAATTGGTTTACAAAATATGGTTGACAACTCACCGATTTTTTCAATTTCTGGTGCTGTCGGCTTCGCAGGCACCAAAACTGCGTTCTGTATGAAGTCGTCTAGTGTTAGACCCGTCACGGTGGAGCACAGCAAAGGATTTTTAACTTTTTTGCTGAAATTATCACCAGAACTCCGCTCAGCCATGTTTACGGTTTGTCAGCTGTTTATTTGGAACTTTTATCGCAGCTAGGTTCACGGCGGTTCCCACCAATTTGCGAATATCTACTGATTATGAAACGATAACATTTTTTTCTTCGATAAGAAATGTATAATCAAAATTTACTAGATTGGAAATTAGATCTCGGCCTTTATATGTCCTTCAGCCAAATTGTTTAATATTGTTTTTATCATTTCCATATTATTATTATCATTAAAACATTTATTTTTTGTCAGCAACACAATTCTATGGGTTCAATGGTTGGTAAGGCGATATGTGAAATGTCTTGCTGAAATGTATACTTCTATAAAATATCACGAAAAACCAAACTGCGTAACATTAGAAGCAATACCAGCATGTCCTATTACTAGCTGTTGTCTTTAAACCCCATGAACCCTGGACAATGCAACCACTGACATTATCAGCAGTGTCATAGCCGATTGTGAAAAACCAAAAGGCAGATGTCCGGCCCAGATTGGACCCATTCAACGAAGACGACCCCTGAAAGAAGGAAACAAAAATACTACTAAATGGAAAATTATTATTGACATGAAACTGTAAATCTTTGAAACTAACTAGAATGCCACAGCCTTTATTCCCGGGTAGCCCCTTCAATGAGTAAAAGCTAAACAAAATGAAGCCAACGTCGGAAAAGTCAATATAAGACAAAAGAAGTAGACAGTAAGTTACATTAACTAGGCACATTACAAAGATTATCCATTAACAAAAATTCAGTAACTAATACTGTTTACCCTAAAGATGCAATAGATAATTAATCTATAAGGCTACTTTGTACCCCTTGAATTCATTTATTTATATATCCCGTAAATACTTCGGGGAGCATTTTAGAAACTTCAATTCATTTTTTTTGTGCTTAAACATAAAATTTAAAATCAATGAGCAAACAAGCAAAATTCCTCCCAAAGTCACTAAAATTTAAAAATATACGTACAAACTTATATTACTTAAGTACTTAATTAAGTGTGTTTTTGCTTTCTTATGTTGGCGTTTTGCAAGAACGCCGAAAAGCGCGCCCGAATTGCTGTCACCAAAACTTGAAACTTTTCACCGTACCGCTGAGTCTGTTTAAAAAACGCAAAATAAAGTGAATTTAACTAGCTAACACGAATTTATTACTAACGAGTAACAATGGCGCGAACTAAAGCATCTGTCGGGGCTAAATGTAAGATCAAAGTATTGAAATTAAAATATTATTTTTAAGAAATTGTCTGAGTTTGCAATTTGCACAATATGCTTCGTTACCTATCTTATGAAAAAACGCTTCGTGTGAAAAATATTTATTGACGAATTTTTGTGCTTTGTCACTGTTGGCGTAAAAAGTGGAGTCTTATTCTATTATATTATATCTTATGCTATTATTTGTACGAAATGTTTTCAGTATCCAGTGGAAAGAGTAGCAAAGCAAGGAATTTGAGTGCTCCCCCACCGTCTTCTGGTTCCCCCGCTGCCTGTGAGTATAAAATTACAATGTAATTGATATATATTGATCCATTGACAGTCTGCAACATTAGCGTGAATGGTGAAATTTTGGATCGAGAAGATGAGTTAGTGTATTTGGGTAGTATGTTTTCAAAAGACGGGCGAGTGGAGAGGGATATTGAAAGAAGGTTTGGGACAGGCAACAAAGTGAATGGTGCACTTAAAGTTGTCATCGCAAACAAATACCTATCCAAAAAAGCTAAAATGGCAGTGCTCATCGGTGTTCTTGTACCAACCCTTATGTATGGATTCGAAGCATGGAACTGGCAAAAGAATAATGAAAGTAGAATAAATGCAATAGAAATGAGATCTCTTAGACGAATGTGTGATACTCAGTATATGATAGTGTCAAATGAAAATAGAAGTGAATGCGGTGCGAATGATGGTGTTGTGAACAAAATAATGAAAGGATCATTTAGATGGTTTGGACACATGGAAAGAATGAGTGAAGACAGAATGGTAAAGAAGGTATATGTAAATGGCGTGAACGGAGCTAGAAATAGAGGAAGACCAAGGAAAACGTGACACGATCAAATCAATCAAATGTTGAATGTTGGTTACGTGAGGAGTCGGAGAAATCGACGTGCGTGCATGACAAGATGTATGGATGTAGAGGAAGCGAGAGAAGTATGACCTTATAATACTTACCTGTATTCTTAATACTGATCACAGACTTAACTCGTCTTAGGCTTAATTTTTCCATTACTCTTGAAATGTTCATAGATTTAAATAAACTGCCTAAATAGGATGCAATCATCTGCCTTACATTTCTTCCTTATTTCATCATTTTATATTCTATCATACATCATTTTCCTGCACATTTTTCTCGGTGATTTCTTTTTTAAGGCATTTATCCTTCTTTTGCAAGCTTCAAATTTCATTTCCGTACCTAAGGGTTTGCAGAAGAACTCCATTATTAATATAACATACAAATACATTTTACATGTCTCATGTAAATTTATATACTTTTTCTTTTCAGCAACATCCAAAACAAGTTTGACGGGAAACTCCTATCACCCTCGGCCTACGCCATCCTGGCAGAGTCCCATCACTCGTTTCTTTATCGGGGGAGAGTCGCCAAGCAACGATGACGGTATATATGTTATTTATATAATTTATTTTAACTCGCACACAACTATACTTTTCCTCTTTTCATTAAGTGCACTCACACCAAAAAACAATTGT
The DNA here is from genome assembly GCA_022606425.2 of Lepidostoma basale. Classification (NCBI taxonomy): domain Eukaryota; kingdom Metazoa; phylum Arthropoda; class Insecta; order Trichoptera; family Lepidostomatidae; genus Lepidostoma; species Lepidostoma basale. The sequence continues at coordinate 7,364 of JAHDVF020000790.1, read as the reverse complement.
CTTCTTTCTCCTGTAATCGAACTCCATCTGTCTCGCTTTCTATTTGCTGGGTTTTCTGGTTGGCAGCTTCTTCTTCGTCGTGTCATTGGCAAGCTAGTTCTTCTGTTTTATTTAGGACTGTGTCCTGTTATTTCTCGGAGCCTGTTCCTGGGATGTAGATGTCTCACTGTCTCGCCATCTTTTGAGTGGTTTTCCTGGATGTCGATTTCCTGTTGGTACTTTATTTGCCGCTATATTTATCACTCTTACAGAACATGCTGTCTCCACATGATCTCTCCAGTAGCGTCTTCTCAGTCTTCCCCATCGCACGACATCTTCCACATTGCAGATCTTTCTTATTCTGTCTCGGAGTGTCGTTCCCGCAACGGATCATAGAGTCCTCATTTCTGTGGTTCTTATGAGACTTTTTATTCTGATGGTGTCAGCCCTCGTTTCAATTCCATATGTCATAGGACAAACGCATGTCTTGTAGATTCGTATTTTCAAATCAAATCAGTTTATTTTCTCAAAAGATATTAAAAACAATTATTATATTATAGTTTAAGACATCTATTAACCGTCGCGTTGCCATGTGGTCAATTGAGTTTCCACTGCCAATTTAAAGTTGATTTTCTTAAAACCTATGGACCCTAATATTATAAAAAAAAATGTAATCCTCCATTGAAGTGTTCTCAATATTTCGTAATAAAAAAAAAAGCAAAAAATTACTTCCTTCATCCCAAAAAAAATATTTTCTAAGACTGCCCCTCACCTTCATTCGTGTTAAGGTAGAATTTGTTTTGCTAATATTTACAACTTTATCAAAAGTGACAAATACTTACTCGCTGTTTTGAACGTATTATAAATTATATGTTTGGCCTTTTCAATAGGTACGTAATAATACCGACTGGATGGAAACGCAGCACGCAACTTAATAATATCAGAACTGTGAAAATATTAACACTTTACCAAAAGGGACAAATATTAATGCGTACTCGTTGTCTTGAACGTAGTATACATTTTGCCTAGGTGCCTTTATCATACGTAAAATCTCGTAAAGTCTCGCCCGCCGGCTGCGGCGCGGGGACAAGTTTATACTTGGGTGTCCAGTTGCTCGTATGCTGTGACGCATTCCATATCAGAAATCGCATGGTTCCAGAAAAAATTAATAATGATATGTTTTTCAAATAATCCATGTATGTTATAGATATCGATCTAATTCTAATGAAATTCCCTACAAGATGACATAAATTAAATTTTGATTCATCGAGTCATATGCTTGATATTTAGATAAAATTAGCGGTAAACTGAATTGACCACATGGGAGCGAGCGTTTTGTTTTGAACACGGTACGTTAAGGGTTAAGAACAGGTAAAATATAATAAATATATAATACCAGGAACGCATGAGAGATGGTTCAACATTACTAATACAAGATATTCTCCAAACTCAAGAGTATTTGTCTTCTGAACGTACTTTCATGAATATAAAAGACATCGATCTCCGAAGCGATCATGTTCAGCATTTTATTTTTGTTTTTCCAAACAGAATTTTTCAAGCAGTCAACCACAACGGCGGTCCTGTTTGTTAGCTCTCTTACTTCTCCGTAGAGGTCACTGCTGCTTGATACATCAACACCTGAATACTTGAAATGCATCACTTGTTCTATTGTTTTATCATCTAATCCAAGCTTGCATCGTACTGACTGTCTTGATATAACCATGCTCTTTGTCTTTTCTATGGAGATAGGAAAAATTTGTACAGTAGCTAGTTGATTCAACTAAGTATATTTTTATATTTGTTTTAGAATCTAGCAGTAGTGCTCCGGCTAAACGTAAGAAGCGAGTGAATGTCATCAATTCGGATACAGAATCCGAGGATGAGACTGGCAAAGCTCCCGAAGAAACACAAGCAGAGAAACCCAATGAAGAAACCGATGTTAATAGAAGTAAGTTTTTTTAATTTCTTTACAGTCAAAGATTTTTCAAAATGATCAGGGTTGAAAAGAAATTCTTGAGAACTCTCTACCTGATAGAGTAATGGGTATATCCCTGGCTGTATCCAACGGCATTTCTCTTGGGTATGCTAGGGTAAAAAACTTTGTTTTTATGTCACAATTATATTTATTTTTCGACAGCTGTTTCATCAACCAATGTTGACATCATCAGGTGTTACAATGATGATGTCAACATTGTTTGATGAAACAGCTGTCGTAAAATAAATACGATTGTGTTATAAAAACAAAGTTTTTTCATTCACAGTTATAAGTTGTAAAGAAATGACATAATCTTTATTTTCATAACATTTCTGCACCTCACGTAAATGACAGATAACATTCTGACAATAAAAATGAAGTTCGTTACACATCGAATAGTAACATACTTCAGAGTGATGAAGCCCGGCTTCAAATCCATACAATTTTTTTTTTATATCTTCTGATATATATGCACCTAGCTATATGATTACAAACCAAAAATATATAAGTGCGACAAAGACCCTTTTACATTTTGCATGCCCAATATGAAGCCCATCGAAAACATGAAACAAAACATGTGGACGTAGGCGATTTCGCGGGCATCTCACCATCAGTACGTATGAGTGAAATAAACAGCATTTCTTTTGGGAATGCTCGGAACCAATTCTCTACAGCTTCGAAGAGATGGACATCTAATAACCCATTTCTTCAGATTAATTAGGGGATACTTCGAGAACTCGGCCGTACTGGAGGGTGTTCGGCTTTTTGTCCCCGATAGATATCTCCGACAGCGACAGCACAGATTGTTTACCTACCGGCCGCCAGAACCAATCTGCCTCTGGTGACACCGGTGGGAAGAGCAATTAGTCTGCTGAACGCGGTTTCCTCGGAGATCGACGTCTTTCATGTTAGTGAAAGTACGTTCAGAAGGCAAATACTCTTAATTCTGGAGAGTATCCTGTCTTCCTAATGTTGAACCATCTCTTATGCGTTTCTGGTAGTATACTATACGTTCATATGCATATGGCGGTTAATGTCTAAACCTCTTTTAATATTTAAACCTTTTAGCACATTTATAATAACCAGCCTTCAATTTGATCAACTTTTTCCTGATCTTCTAAGACACCTACTTTGAGAGATGGGATGATGGTTAGTTATTCAGTCAAGTTGACACTCAACACCAAATAGTGAAAACAAAAAAAATAACAAATGAAGCTAATATATTTACCGCATTTTGTGTAGAATTGTTTCAAGTGTGCTTATATGACCCTTACAGAATATATTTTGATTTGTTTTTTTTTTTCAGAATGTACTAATAATGTTATTGCTTGTGCTTGTTTATTATAATTCCTTAATTCTTTTTCAGGTGTTGACTTGGACTCTTCGGTTTTAAGCAACGGAGATTCAAGACCCATTTCCCCCGATCCTTCATCTCACAAAATCGTCGAATACTTTGCCGCGAAGGCGGCAAAGAAACAAGAAAAGACACCGCAATCGTCTAAGAAGGGCAAAGGAAAGGGCAAGAAAACAGTTGAGAAGCAAAACAAGAACAGCGAGAAACAGTTGACAAACGGAAATAAATCGGATGACGAAGACGCGGACGGTAAAGAAAATTTGAAACCAAAGAATACGGATAAAGTTAAAAAAGATAATGTTAGTAAAAGTGAAAAGAGGGATCTGTTAGATGCCGAAGAGACTCCATCTAAAAGAACAAAAGTTTAACTTCATTATTATATACATATATTATTATTATCTCCGGATATTCATCTTCCCCTCCTTTCTGTCATATAAAATATATATGTTTCCAATCAAACTTATTTAGAAGAATCAATCTGTAATAAAAATATCTATGGTTTTACTGAAATCTCATAATAGTCGTGTTGAATTATGTAACATAAAGATTTGATCACTTGTCGGCAATTTGTTTGTCGATTTGATTGTCGGCAAAACATGTCACAAATAAATTAAACTTGTGGAAGAAAACAAAGCAGTATGACTGCCAAAACTGATTGACAAGATTTGAACGATAAAATGAAACGAAAATATTATTAACTGTTTAATTTGAAACACTTATAATATCACAATTTATTTATTTTTTCTATGAAATACAATCAAACATGTTGGTCGTAACACCTAATGAGGCCGTCGACTGGCGAAACAGCTATCGCAACATTTTCATTTCAACGGGAACAAATAGGATGGCAAAAAAGCCGATAAACTATTCCAAGAAAATCTATGCCAACTTAATAAAATTCAGAATTCAAGAAATAATTTACTTTTATTTATTTTGTATATTATATATAAATGTGTCTGCTTTTTATATGTGTACCTACTTCAAACAAATTACATAAATAATTGAAATAGACATTGTAACGCTTGCCGGGCATTAATAAATAAATAAATTGAGATATTATTACAGTGTTTCAAATAAAACAGTCATTAATGTTGTGTGTCATAGCGGTTCTTTGAAAACAATTGATGTTGTTAAAAAATATATATATCGCAATTTATTTAATTTCAAATAAGGAAAAATGCTAGTTTTATTTGTTTCCTTCAAAAAGTATTATGAATTTGGTTTTAAAATTATTAAGTTTATTATTGTATGAAATAAAAAACTGTTGTACATTGTTAATTGTCTTCTCAGTGGGTCCCGTTGTGGGATATGACAATAGTTCTCCACTGGCTCCTGTCCCTGGTCATCCATCTCCATTATCCAGGTCTTTCCAGTCTCTTGGTCTTTTCAGCATTCCCACCATATTCGTTGAGACTTAATTACATTGTTAATAATTGTATTTAAATATAAATGTTCCAAAATTAAATGTACTTTTTAAATAGTTGTATGTTAAATATATTTAATTCCTAACATTTCTCAATTTATTTATATCACAAGAACCTGACTTTTATTATTTGATACCAGTTCCTCAATTATAGAAAAATTAATATGATTTTTTTATGAATTATACCACTTATGAGTTTAATTTTAGATAAACTTAACTGGAATTCTATAATGACAAATTTTTATGAATTAAAACACTGTTTTTTTAACTTTTGAGTTTATTTTTCTCGACATGTTTCGAAGGCTTACACCTTCATCATCGGGAGAACGATATAAACTAACCAAAATTATTACAAACTGAGTGCAAGAACCTAGAATTATATATAACATGTGTTAGTGGAAAATATTGTCTGAATATGGAATAAGTACAAAACTGATCACGGCCATTAAGTCGCTATACACGGAAAGCACTGCTAGTGTCAGAGTAAATGGAGATCTTACAGCCTGGTTTGATATCAATAAAGGTGTCAAACAAGGTTGCGTAATGTCCCCGTGGTTATTTAATCTGTATATGGACAATTGTATGAGAGAGCTGAAAGGGTTGGATGTAGGTGCCAAAATGAGCGGAGTGTCAGTAAGCTGTCTCTTGTATGCGGATGACGCTGTCCTACTTGCTGACAACGAGCATGAACTGCTAAAAGTCCTTGGTGAATTGTAAGTGTATGAGGTATGCATGCGAAATGATCTGATGATGAATGTTAACAAGTCCAAGGTAATGATTTTTGAAAAGGAAGAAACCACGACAGTCTGCAACATTAGCGTGAATGGTGAAAACTTGGAGCAAGTAGTTGAGTTTGTGTATTTAGTTAGTATGTTTACAAGAGATGGGAGAGTGGAGAGGGATATTGAAAGAAGGGTTGGGGCAGGCAACAAAGTGAATGGTGCACTTAAAGTTGTCATCGCAAACAAAAACCTATCCAAAAAAGTTAGAATGGCAGTGCACAATGGTGTTCTTCTACCGACCCTTATGTATGGAAGCGAAGCATGGAACTGGCAAAAGAAGGATGAAAGTAGAATAAATGCAGTAGAAATGAGATCTCTTAGACGAATGTGGATATTCTGTGTATGATAGAGTGTCGAATGAAAATATAAGAAGTGAATGCGGTGCGAATGATGGTGTCTTGAACAAAATAATGAAAGGATCATTAAGATGGTTTGGACATATGGAAAGGATGAATGAAGAAAGAATGGTAAAAAAATTATATGTTAATGATGTAAATGGTACCAGAAATAGAGGAAGACCAAGGAAAACGTGGCACGATCAAATAAATCAAATATTGAATGTCGGCCATGAGGAGTCAGAGAAATCGACGCGCGTGCATGACACGATGTATGAATGTTGAGGAAGCGAGAGAAATATGTCAGGAAAGAAAGGTGTGGCAGTCCATTCTTTCTGCCTACCCCTTCGGGGAGACGGCGTGATGGTTAGTTAGTTAGTTAGTTTGTGTTAGTTAACTTGGCTAGTACTAGGGAGATAACAATAGACATATCAATGGGTTAAATTTTGAATGGATTTTGAGTTTATATTTCCAACTATAAAACCTTAGAAATAAGTCAAGAAAAAATAAATTCAATTGTGAAAAAAAAAGTTTTTATTCATAGAAAAAAAATTCTAGGAATTCCACAAAAATTACATTTTTTTTCATTTTGCATTTTGAAATATGTTTATTGAATGTTAATGCGTTAACACTAGTGGCGGTACTCCAATAGAAGCCCAGAAGCCCGGCTTGCGTAAGAAATTTTGAATCAAACCCCCCAAATCTTAGTAATCATGCCCCCGCATACACCAACAACCCACCAAATCACCTTCCAACAATGTTCCCATCAGACGTAAGAGGAATAGCCACAAGAGCTGAACCTCTGTAAGCCAGAAGAGGTTTTGATTAAAAATTTCTTACCCAAGCCGGGCTTCTGGGCTTCTACGGGAGTACCGCCACTGGTTAACACTGGAATTCCATTGTATTATGAAAAATAACACTATAATCGAATCGTCAGAATCGTCTTCTCAGCCTACCCTATCTCACTATGTCTTCAATTTTGCAGGATTTGTCAATTTCTTCATTGGGTCTATTCCTATCTCTAAGGGTTCTCCCCACAATAGGTCGCAATGTTCTCATTTCTGCTTCTCTTAAGAGATGTTTGGTTCTGACAGTGTCTGCTCTTGCTTCGATTCCGTAGGTCATCTCAAATTGAGGGGTATTAAAAGATATATTTTTACTATTGGCTAGTGTTGCCATTCAAAGTCACCTACCTACCAATTTACTAGTATTTTCAATACAGTCACAATCCTTCAAATTCCCTCCCAAATATGTGTCAGTTAATTTGTTTTTGAATATGTTTAAGATTCCTGTTATTGAAGTAGACATTTTTAAAACCCATTGTAATTAGTTATATATAAAATAAAATGTAAATTCTCATTTGTGATTTAATTAATCGGACAGTGTATTATTTTTATTTAAGTTAACAGGTGGTCCATTAATAAATTTTGTAAATTATTTATGGTTTTATTTTACTTCTGATACGCGGAAGGTAATACATTATGGTTTTATTTTATTTACTTACAATACAAATAAA
>JAHDVF020000789.1:0-62131 GCA_022606425.2 Lepidostoma basale | reverse complement strand
AAAAGTATCGCGAATTTAATATTTTTTCAAAAAGTATTTATTTATTCATGAATATCTATTTTGTCCCCTTCAAAGTAATTCCCCTCGGATATAAAACATTTATGCCAACGTTTTTTCCAATCCTCGAAGCACTTAAAAAAATATTTTTTTGTGATCTTGTTCAGCTCCTCCTTCGATGCCGTCTTTATCTCCTCAATCGTGGCGTAGCGTCGTCCTTTCATGGGCCTCTTCAGTTTTGGAAACAGGAAAAAGTCACAGGGGGCCAGGTCTGGGGAATACAGTGGCTGCGGCACCATTACTGTGTTGTTTTTGGCCAAATATTCGCGCACAAGCAACGATGTGAGCAGGGGCGTTATCATGGTGCGTGCTGTCATTCTTCCACAAATCCGGGCGTTTCTGGCGGATTGCTTCGCGCAAATTGCGCATAACTTGCAGTACATTCCTTATTGACCGTACCTACCCTGTGGCAAGAACTCGCGATGCACCACGCCCCTGCAATCGAAGAAAACTGTGAGCAAAACCTTCACGTTCGACCGAACTTGGCGCGCTTTTTTTGGTCTTGGCTCATGCAGCAGCTTCCATTGGGATGATTGAGCTTTGGTTTCCACGTCATAACCATAAACCCATGATTCGTCACCAGTTATGACCCTCTGGAGCACATTTGGGTCGTCACGGACCGAGTCCAACATCTCCTGAGCAATGTTAACGCGATGGTCGAAATTGAGCAATTTTGGCACGAATTTCGCGGCGACCCGACTCATGCCCAAATCATTGGTTAAAATCGAATGGCACGAGCCAATCGATATGTTTAGGTCCTCAGCAACTTCTCTAACGGTGATTCGACGATTGGCTAATACTATTTTCTTCACTTTATCAATGTTTTCGTCTGCTGTTGACGTGCTCGGGCGTCCGGCACGCTCTTCGTCGTTCATATCTTCTCGGCCCTCTGAGAACATTTTGTACCACCGATAAACGTTGCTTTGGTCCAAGGTAGCTTCACCATATGCCACAGTCAACATTCGAAATGCGTCCGCGCACTTTATTTTGTTTTTCACACAAAATTTGATACAGATTCTTTGATCCATTTTTTGGAATAGGCAAAAATCGAAGACGAGCCAAAACACATCCAAGCAAAACAGCTGTCAAAAATTAACTAAACATTCAAAATGGCCGACCTTGTCAGCATAAGTAAGGGACATGAGTACCAACATAACGCTACAAAAAAATCAAAAATCAAATATACGTAGCCAGCGGAAATTCAAAATTCGCGATACTTTTTGAACAGACCTCGTATATATATATATGCGTATATATATATATATATATATATATATATATATATATATATATATATATATATATATATATATATATATATATATATATATATATATATATATATATATATATATATATATATATATATATATATATATATATATATATATATATATATATATATATATATATATATATATATATATATATATTATATATATATATATATATATATATATATATATATATATATATATATATATATATATATATATATATATATATATATATATATATATATATATATATATATATACTATATATATATATATATATATATATATATATATATATATATATATATATATATATATATATATATATATATATATATATATCCCTTAGCTGTACCCAAATGATTTCTTGCTGTGTATGCTGGACTACCAATCATTGGAAATTAGACTCACCTATACACCTGAGTGTTAATTTTTTTCAACTGATTCGTAGTAGAATACATAACGCTGATATTTTGATTGACTTGAATTTGTTTGTCCCCGAAAATTATTTGCGACAAAGGCAACATACATTATTTCACCTGCCACTGTGTAGAACCAATCTACCGAAGGTAATGGCCGTGGGCAGGGCAATAACCCTATTAAACCGCATCTCTCCGGATGTGGACATTTTTCACGATTGTGAGGCTACCCTCAGAAAGCACTTTATTAAATTGTTCTTGAATTGTTTTTTTAATTGTCTTCTGTTTGTTTTCTTATTATATTACTTGTATTTCTTTTTAAAAAAAATGTAATTATTATGTTGTATATCGTGATTATAAACGACTTGGAATTGATATTATTCTGTAACGTTTATATATTTTTTGTGAATAAATTGAATTGAATTGAATAAGCCATTACCTGTCACGGGCCTGATTGATGACACTGGTCATTAGTTGTCGCGGGTCGGATTGATGACACTGGCGAGCCGTAGTTTGGAGACCCCTGATCTAAACATGGAATTATTTTGCTAGCAACAGTGACAAACGAATGTTGGTATACCGCAGCCGAGCTCAATAAATTGAACCTGTATAGGTATTTTAATCTAAGGGAGACGCTGTTCTGTATTTACGCTTACATGCTACCAGGGAAAGGGGTTTATTTTTAAAGGAGGGAGTTTAATGAATTAAAAACACTATTTAATATTGATGAAACCGTACAACTATGTTATTCAATTCAATTTATTTATTATTCCAAATAGACAGTATAAAAATAAGTACATATAAGTCGCCTATTTGGAAAAATGGGGTTTGAATAGATGGTTAGGGCTCTACGTCTGTCTTCTGTGCCACCGGATGTGGCTAAATAGTCCTGTCCTAGAACGGTTGACTTTGTCAACTAAACTAAACTTTAACCAAATAAAGTTTTATGACGTAAATATATTATGAATAATCCTTAAAATGTGATAAATGTGAAATTAAAATTATTATTGGAGATGGGAGCTTGGGAGATTAAAAGTAGAAATGGTTTTAAGGTGAAAGGAGGAATGAAAGAATCTGTTTATTAAAGATATTTTCTACTAATTTCACCGGTTTGAAGACTTCCAAAGAAACAAGCATGTTGAGTTTACTGCTGCTGTTAATTGTGTTTAGTCATGTTGTGTCCTTTACGTCAAAACCGAAAATAACGAAATAATAATTATGTATCTGTCGAGAAAAATGTTGCGGGTTTGGGCGGTCTCACACAAAAGTTTCAAATGCTCCCTCCGCTAGAGCTGCTCCTCGCCGCTTGCTTGCTAACATGTTGCTAGAGAAGGCAGGGGAACCCCCCCATTATCAATGTATCCCCTACCTGGTCCACAATGCCCCATCCGCGGGCAGTAAATGTAAAAACTACGGCCATTTTTTTGCATTCTCAGCCATTCTGAAGGCTTAGCATTGTGCGGCCGGCTTGGCCGGAGCTTTATGTGTGTGCTAACTTTGTTCAGCGTGTTTTCACTCGGAATTATTTCCCCGTTGCTAGGGGCTCTGGGATAACGTGTTATCAAATCATACCAAAATTATTTATTTAACTAAATAGACAATTCAGACATAAAAAAAACATTTAAGGGGTGACGCTACCCTGAAATTTTCAAAAATCAGAAGACATCACAGCAACAATAAAAAACCCTCATGTAAGGTTCAGAAATCACAGACTAAAAGTTTAAAAAATATATGTGTATTTAAAGACGCTGACATCGTCCTTTTTATTCTTTTGCGTTTCTCGAAACTACTTTTTTCAATTAAAATTAAAAAAGGATCCCTGAGATGGTTTGGACATATGGAACGAATGGATGAGAGTAGAATGGTTAAAAAGTTGTACACAAGCAGCGTGAGTGGAAAAAGAAGCCGAGGACGACCGAGAAAAACATGCCATGACCAAATTAATCAATTACTAAAAGGCGGTCCCATTCGAAGTCGGAATAATCGACGTGCGTGCATGGTACGATGTATGGATGTAGAGGAATCCCGAGAGGTATGCCAGGACAGAGCATTGTGGCGATCCATCCTCTCTGACTACCCCTCCGGGGAAATGGCGTGATGGTTAGTTAGTTATTTAGTTACTTTTTTCAAAACGGTGTACATGATATCTTCCGATCTACTAGACCGATTTGGTTAAAATTTACAACAATTATTTTTCATAATATTATCTATAATCTGACATAGAATATTTTTTGATTGGGTATCATGTTCAAAAGTTATACATTTTTTAAACTCAAAATTTCAAACTGAAACTTCAAACAAAAAAAAATTGCATCCTAATCCCTACGCCACTTGATAGCTATTACAATTCTTAATAATAAACATTTTTTTTATTTCAGATAATGATTCTTCTTCTTCCGCAGCCATCTCTTCACTGCTGGATTTATAGGCCTCCTCCATTTTCATCCACTCCACTCTATCTTGGGCTTTTCTTTGCCACATTCTACCCGCGACAGGGATAATGTCGTCGGCCCACTTCTCTTTTTATATCCCATGGTCTCCATTTGAGGACTCTGGGTGCCCATCGCTCTGTTCCCTGTCTGGCGACATGACCTACCCACTGCCATTTCTGCTTAGCGACAAGGTCCATTATGTCTATGACTTTTGTTCGGCGTCTTATTTTCAGACAATGCATTATAAAGAAATTATATACAGGAAGGATTTTCAAAACCGGGCTCTACATATCGGCTTAAATCTCCGCCATTTTTTTTTTCCAATATTGAATATTGTAAATTGTTTATAAAAATACTATGTATAAAAAATATTATTTTATTATTTATAATGGCTGTGTTAAAAAATATTATACCTATTTTTCCGAGCGCCAAGATGGCGTAAACCCATTAAGTCGCTGATTTAGAAGAATGCATCGTCATTGTAATACATTTTAAAGTATGACGCTAATGAGGCTGAATACTCTCCAATATTTGTAGTCTTTTCCTTTTGAACTTTATTTTATCAATATGAAAAATTTCCATCTCCGAAACAATTGCTCTCCCATCAGATTAATCAGGTTGGTTCTGCATATTCAGATATAAAACAGTATGTGCTGGCGCTGTCGAAGATAACCATCCGGAACATAACAATGGATAACCTCAAGTACTCAAAGAGTACTCAAAGAATGCCCTGATAAGTCTAAAGAAATTGGTAAGTATGAACCCATCCTTCCTTAGCTGCAGGCTTTTGGTCCCCAGAATGCCCAAGAGGAATTTGGTAGGATAAAGTCACGGATAGCTACCAAACACTTTTATGTAGAGATATCTCAGAAATATTTTCTGAACCCTCTTCAACATGAATAATTATGTATCACATGACATGGCCATCACGATGGTGAGCCGTTTGGGGACGGCTAATAAGGAATTGTAAAATATACGTATTTTCTTCACATGTCAGTTAAGGTTTTCCATGGATACCTCAGCTATTTGACAAATGTCGGTATATTAATTAGATAGCCCATGGAGTCAGGCAAACTTACAAAAACATGGTTAAAATCTATGCAGAAACACTTTTTAATAATTTCTTCTATATTCGCCTTTCACATTGTGTTGTGGATTCATATTCGAATAAATATAGTTACACTTTGTATTACAACACTTTTTTTTAATGACAAGTAACCTTTATCGATGTATACAATTTTAATAGTCAAATAAAACAGAGCAGTCACATATATACTAAATGGAGATTATGTATAAACGTGGAAGGGGTATAATTAGGGTTGAAGAGAGGGGAGATATAACGGGAACAAATCAAGTGGAAGGGGTATATTTAGGATTGAGGAGAGGGGAGGTGTAACGGGAATATGTCGAGCATGGGAATTGATTGACTTTTTAATAAACTTAGCTAACGCCACCACGCAAAATTAAAATTCAAGTTATCAACAATGACCATAAAATACAACACTTAAAATATTAATAGTAACACGGTGTTCTCAATGAAATGATTTGATTTTTCGGCTTTTTCTTGAACCATAATGTTTGTTGAAAAACCTAACCTAACTTAACCGTAACCTTAACCTTGAAAAGAAATGTAATCAATGACCTTAACCTGCTCAATTAACTATGACATAATAAATAAAGAATAATAAATAACGCGTTGACACGTTTTTGCAGAGCAGCATCAGTTAATGCTCTCTCCCTGTCCGGCGGCGGCCATTCCGCCTGATTTCCCGAGAGTGTTGCCAGAGGGAAATTTTCAAACGAATAACGCGTTTAAAATGAGAAAAAATGATACACTTTCCACATGTATAATTGAGGCGAGTGGTTTTTTATGTTAATAAGGCGCTAGTAACGCGCCCCATTTCAAAGTGCTGAACTTTCACCGGGACGTTGAAGCTTTATACGTTCGTTTGTTCAAAGTTCACAAAACTGCTGATTGAATATCCTGCTTTAATTATATTACATACTTCAAATACCAAAAAATGCCTTCCATGGTTATTTTCATAATCCATAATTCTAATTAACTGTAAAAAAATTTAACACTGTTATGTAACACAATATTTACTATTAACTTTTTGAGAGTCGCGACAGCTGTTTCGTCAACAAAGGTTTCCGAAAATAACGCTTATTCGGCTCAAAATTCGACATTTGCACACAAAATAATATATTATTATTATTACTTTGTTGAATCGCTCTTTACATCATGACAGCATGAGCCAAATCGATGTAAATGATATTATATCTATCATAGTGATTCTCGTGACATGTGATAGGTAGATAATCTATCGCCATTTTATTGTCACGTGAATTCTACACCACACCAAATGCCCATTGTCCGTGAATACGAGCAAAAGGAGCACAAACATATTTAGATATGTGGTAACTGGTGTGGCTAAATAAGTTTATTTTAGATAGACAGACTTTGTCACACTCCGGACAAGGATATTCTGCTCCCACGGCTGGACCTTGCCTCTTGGTCTCTTCAACCCCTGGAACTCAGCGACGACTCTTCTCCACTCCGCCCTATTTGCCTGTCTACACTATTCAATGCAGTGTGCAGGTTGTCTTTATATCTCTTGCGCTGTCCTCCGTGTTTTCCCTTTTATTAGATCGCTATATAAAACGTTTTTGGGGAGCCTGTTGTCGCTGATGCACAGCACGTGACCAGACCAGCGCAAGAGAGCGCGAGTGAGCAGTGTCTTCATGTTGGAACAGTTGGAGCTGTTTAGCTCCTCGTCATTGGAGACTTAGTGGAACCAGCGTATCCTGAGTAGTTAAAATCCATATAATACGCAAAAAACAAAATGCTGTTTGTCCTGCATATTTTCTTCTTCTTTTTCATTTAAGGTCTTTTGGCCTGTTATTCTCTGAATCGTTTTGTTTTTTTGATCGAAGAAGAGTGGTTTTTATATTGGCGTTGAGTTTTTTTTTTTCAGAAACGGATTGTTCTCTTTTGGGGGGCTCCAGATCTCCCATGCGGTGCAAGTGCCCTAGCCAGCGCAGTCTGTTAATCTTTATAAACTTGACCACGCTGACGTCCTGGTATAGATCGTAGAGCTCTGTGTTGAATCTCCTTCTCCACGTCTGACCATCCTTAATGGGTCCGAAGATTCTGCGGAGGATCTTCTTTTCGAAGCAGTTTGTTTTGTTTTCATCGTTTGTTGTTAGTTTACCCGTATTGAATTGAGTCGATTCTCTGGCAAAAGTTTCCTCAAGTACGGGCACACACACGCTTTATTTAAAAAACGCGTAAAAAAGACCTAGTACATAAACAATTTACTCTATTTTCGTATTACTTTCGCTATTATCACATATGTATTGCATATTATGTTAGCTATTCAAAAACACAAAGAAATGAAAATTATTGTTATTTTTAACAATGAATAATTTGTGTATTTATTATCGCCCAACAAAACGATTGCACTAAGCAATAAAAAAAAATCTAAGGTCTTGTGATTTGCGATTTAATAACATTTACAAAAAAAACGTTACATTATAAGATTACTTACTATAACGAGAAAATGAACAAAAACTTGTTTCACTGCGCATGATCTAAACGTTAATTTGGTGCATGCGCAGTGAAATGTTATCTAAAAGAATAGATATATAAAATATTGACATATATATAAATGACAGCACAAATGTTGAATTGACTATTTAAAAAACTAAAAAATTCTAATGAAGCCTTTTATATATTGGTATCAGAGTTCAAGCTAAATTAATATATTATTAAATGTAACTAACAAGACATCAACTCATAATAAATGTTTGATAATTTTAATTAATAAGGGTAAATTATTAGATAACCAATTTACATGAAAAAATATTAAATATTAAAATACATTACGTCATTTTACAGGAAAAAATATTATATTTAATAAAAACACAGTCGAAGGCACAAACATTAGTACATTTGACTAAATATACTGGTTCATAAATTTAAAAGAATTTTTTATTATTATTTTCATTAAATATGAATTAAAACACTTCTATTCCACTATTGAGTATATTTTCTCGACATGTTTCGAAGGTCGGAGAAAATATACTCAATAGTGAACCCTCGTCATCGGAAGATAGATATAAAGTAACCAAAAATATGTCAAAAAATAGAAGAAATACAAGAAAGAAGTATGTCAATTATAATAGATTGACAAGATCCGATAACCGACAAATGATCCCAGTTAAGCTATTTTGGATTTTCCAACGGTATGTTACTTTTTCATAAACTAATAACTAATTTTAATTGTATCTCAATAGAGACGAAGACGTAAACTGGAAACTGAACATGGATGATCAAGGTGTTTACAGGACTTATGACCTGTCATTGGTTGGGTTAAGCGCACGCTTTATGTAATTACAACATTCCCCATTCCACCTTTGTTATTTGTGATCATGCATGACAAATTTTTGGAAGATGTATATATACTTCAAAATCCATATTTATCTTCACGTGGCAGTTTCAGTCAGCCATCTATGTAGATTTGGTTGCACTAGTGAATTTTTTTCAAGAATTAACCTATACAACCGACCCACTAACGCCATCTATGGAGAATGATTTTCGGCATTTAGCAAACTACCTTATTAACACAATGTGAAGGCTGTTGACCAACATATTGTTAGAAGCCGCTAGGAGTATTATTCCATTCTATATGCCAAAGAATTTTGACCAGAATATTTGAAGACCAAATATTTGTGAATGTATACTTATACCTGTATACAAATCCTGGATTTACACCAAAGGGTGGTTAATTCAAATTTTAATTGTATCTCAATAGAGACGAAGACGTAAACTGGAAACTGAACATGGATGATACTAATAACTATTTAACATAGTGAATATTTATTCAAATAAACTCGATAATAATCTATCTTGTTTTATCCATGGATTATGGTATCGTTTTAGCAATTTTCGCTGGTCGTTGAACAGGAAAATTTAACCCAGACAGAAAACTACGTTTCGAAGCGGAATATAACAATTTATTGAACTGCTTTGCCACTGTGCAATTCATATTCAAATCACACATCGAATAAATTGTTATTTGCCCTCACTGATTGCTACAAATTGTTTGGGCGCCATTATTTAGAGAGGTTGTCGCAATAATGTTACGTGTAAATATTGTAAAATAATTATATAAAGGACAAGAATGCACAATATGAATTATTTTTATAGCATTTTCTACTATATTCACCATTATTTTGTGTTGCGGATTCATATTTGAATAATATTCTTTTAATGTTTATTTTTTATATACTTTGTACACAACACAATTTTAATAATTATATTTAAATAATATCACTGATGAAAGGCTTGTGTCCAAAACATGTTTAGTTTTTAATTTTTATTTAGTTAATAAAGTTAGTGTTGTATACAAAAAAAAAAACATTAAACATCCGCCACACAAAGTTATGGCGAATATAAATAGAATAAATATTTTTTTACTTTGAAACACAATACAAGGTAAGTACATTAACTGCCACCCCGAAGGTTCCGGGTTCGATTCCCGGCGAGGGCAGTGTGATTGTCACACTGTCGTTGGTTTGGTGTACATTTCACGTAACAATAAAATGGCGATAGATTAGCTACCTATCACATATCACGAGAATCAATATGATAGCTATAATATACCCTTTACATCGATTTGACTCATGATGTAATGTTGTAAAGAGCGATTCCACAATAGTAATAATAATACTTTACTTAAAATAGAAATAAAATTAAACGCCAAAACAGAATTATTTCGGGATAGAGAAGTCCTAATAAATATATTAACAAAATTTTCATGAATGTGGTCAGTTTTGATAGATGTTATAATGGGTTAAAATTGCAACATAATTCATAAAAAAGTTATTTTAATATTTATTTTGTATAAAATATATAATACGTAACTAAACCGATGAAGAGCTTATGTGTCCCAAAACATGTTTATTTTAATGTATAATTTATTTTTATTTTAAATGTTAAAGTGTTACAAAGTAAAAAAATATTGTTAACAAATGATAGTATATTGATGTAGGTACGAGTATATAGTATTAATTTCGTTAACAATCTATATGGAATGCAAAATTGACTGATGAAAAACTTGCCACGACCAAATGAAACAAATTTAGATTGTTGGCTACATGAGGAGTAAAAAAAAATTACCAATATGTATGACGCGACATATGAATATTGATAAGCGAGCAAAGTGGCAGGATATAACTTTTTGACGGTTTATCCTTTCTGTTTACTCCTTTAGAGAAACGGTATGAACCATCCTCTCTGCCTACCCCTCTAATGAAACGGCGTGATGACTAGTTGGTTAGTTAGTTAGTTAGAGAAATGGCATGATATTCAATAAGTTTAAAAAATCTTTAATCACAAATACTTTGTGTTGTGGATTCTCGTGTGAACAACGTTCAAAATAATTATTTTAATAACACTTTTTGTACTCTTTATAAACATGTTTTGGACCGCAGACGTTCTTTCTCAGGTTTAACATTTTAACTATAAAATTAGGCAAAATCTTAGTTGTTATAATTTATTTATGCTTAAATAAAACGATGTTTTTTAACTACTTCCACTTTTGTCTTTATTTAGACAGCGACCGGTTTCGCCAGGCTCGCTGGCATCGACAGACTGGTAACACTATTGTAAACTTAGTCCTTTATATACATACAGATCAGGGGTGGTAAACATGATTCTATACAAAAATAATCTTCAAATATTTATGTAAAAATTTTCTGAATTTATTGGAGAACCAAGAACTATAACATATAATATTTAAATTCAGTAAAAATTTAAACAAAATTACCATTTTTTCAAAAATTATATATGAATATGTAAGAATAATAAAAATTAAAACCCATTGTATTAAACACGAACCTCCAAGAATACCTGTAATACCAATAGTTAAATTCAGAAAAATTTTACATAAATATTTGAAAATTATTTTTGTATAGAATCATGTTTACCACCCCTGATCTGTATGTATATAAAGGATTAAGTTTACAATAGTGTTACCAGTCTGTCGATGCCAGCGAGCCTGGCGAAACCGGTCGCTGTCTAAATAAAGACAAAAGTGGAAGTAGTTAAAAAACATCGTTTTATTTAATTATTATTTAAAATGAACTTCCATCAAGAGATTTCAGTAAAATCATTTGATTATCTTATTTATGCTTCATTTTATTCTCTTTATAATGCTAGCGATATATACTCACACAGGAAAAATAAATAAAGAAGTTTAAATATGTATTCAAAATCAGAAACTAACAAACTAACTTATTTACCATCACGCCGTCTCACCGAAAGGGTAGGCAGAACGAATGGACTGCCACACTTTAACCGATGCGGCACTCCATCCTTCTTTTTTCCCCCCGTGTGATGGGTTGCGAACATCATCGCCACCAATAGGCATCTCCCGCGCACACTTCGATCGTCCAACATCCACAAAAAAACTAAAACAAATAATATAAAATACAATGATATATAACAAAATAAAAATAATTTAACATACGAGTATAATGTTTTTTTAGATGGTGCATATGTTGTCAGCAGACTTTTGTGTTTATTTAATTTATACTGACCAAAAATGACAAAATATAATATATATTATATTTGTGCCTCAAAGGACTTGGTTCGTGCATAAGTTCCTGCCACGATTACCTTACTAGGAACCTAGCTGTGCAAATCTTATCCTGACGCATTTAATAAACAGATTAAAACAATACAATAGTCATAAATTTTACAGCTTATGGGACCACCTATATATTAAGTAAAACACTTAATTAAACATCAATAGATCATTGAATGGATTGTTATATACATAACTTTAACAATAGGTAATAAATTAATATTAAAATCTATTGCGATATAAATAATAGTCAATTAATATCAATCATATAACTATTAATTATTTGTAGATGAACCATAAACAATTAATATGTAATGGCAATACTAAGGAAATTATTAAATCATTGTCACTTGATTATATGTCATTTTGTGATTGTTTTGTTTACTTACTTTTACATGATATGAATATTATTAGTTAGTAAAATGCACAAGTTCGGGCTCACTTTCCCATCCATGGACTCCGTTGAAATCGAACACTATGACATGATTGCCCCATATATTCATATACTTTAAGATAGATAGCCTTAAACTTTTAAGAGTATTGACTTCTAATAACAATTTATGTACGAGACACATCGCGAGCCAAGCATTCCAACTTCCTGCTTATCGCACCAATTACGCTCAAAACGCGACGATGTATCGGATGTGTGTCAGTTACGTCAAGTATTTTAATATTTTTAATATTATTCACCTGAATGCAAATTTAGAGGATTTGTTGGAGCATCTTTCGATGTTATATTATTTTTTCTCTATTATATGGTATTTAAAAGAAAATAATCATAATAAATGGAGAAGTAGATATATTTAAACTTAAAATTGCAATTTTTGCACAGTACCTACTACAAATTTTTAATTTAAGTTTATATTGATTATTGTTATTACAACATTTGTAATTATTATTATAATAATATATATATTTTTTTATTTAATATTGGTCCTACTTTATTTTCTTTATATTTTATATGTATATAATGTACACCCTAAATAAATAAATAAACATGTGAACGTCTTACCAAATATTCTACGTATATATTTATTTTAGGCAATTTCAATGATCAAATCAATTTTGATATACACAACCTGACATAAAAAAATAGTCTCGTCAGTATAGAAAACGGAATTATATCAACGCTGACGAAAACGGCATCGAAAAATTGTTTAAGGAATTGGTATACCATTAAAACTATAATATAATGATGATGGTGGTAGAGATGAGGTCCCTAAGACGTATATGTGGTAAGAACGCTGTACGACATAATCTCAAATGCTGATATTTGAAAGGAATGTAAAACGAAAGAAGGTATTATTAACAAAATTATGAAAGGATCGCTACGTTGGTTCGGACATATGGAGCGCATGGGTGAAGAAAGAATGGTTTAAAAAGTATACGTTAACGATGTAAATGGAATACGGAGTCGAGGTAGACCGAGGAAAACATGGCATGACCAAATTAATAAAATTTTAAAGGTTGGTCATGTCAGAAGCCGGAAGAATCGACGTGCGTGTATGACTCGCTGTATGGATGTGGAGGAAGCTAGAGAGGTATGTCAGGATAGAGTAGTGTGGCGGTCCATTGGCGGTCCAAACGGCGTGATGGTTTGTTGTTGTTGTTGTTAAAAGTATATATTGGATAATATAATGTTATGTTTAAAATGTGTGTTCAATAGAAATAATTTTTTTGAAATAAATCCAACAAATTGCTTTTTTGAGTGTCTGTTATTTTCTGTAAAATTTTCCACAAACTTTTAAGCGGTTTGATTAACTACCTTTTCTATGGTATATTATATCTTATAGTATAATATTACAGTATATATTTCTTCATAGCATCATTAACTTGTTATATTTGAAAACGACGTTTTTAATTGGATTGTAATAAATCTCTGTCTTTCTTGTCAAATGTATTACAAAGTTTATAATTTGATTTGTTTGAATAAGATAGATGCGTAATAAATTGTTTGTATAAAATAAATTGAAGATATGTTTTGTAATCATAACTTAGATTTTGTAATTTTTTCGAATTTAGATTCATATGTATCTTTGACATAACTCTATATAAAATATTTTTGTATGTATAATTCGTGTAAATACCACTGTACCTTAATAAATAAGGAAAAGGTAATTAAAATCATTATTTTTTTACAATTATTTATGAATTTAAGGCTAACATTGTGATTTCCAGAATTAAGATTAAAAAATCCAATGTAATTTACATATAATACATGAGTTTATTTATCTTGGTATGTTTAAAAGGTAGAATTTCTTCAGTATTGAAAGGACGATATTATTCGTGCGGTAGCCGAGGGGACAGAACGCTTGGCTCCTGATCCAGGGGACATGGGTTCAAGCCTAGATACGACCCAATTCTTTAAAATAAGCTATTTTATGTGCATATTGGAAATGTAGTACACTTGATTTAAATCCTTGGTGTTAGTCTTAAAACAAAAACTGTTTGGATGTTTCCAAGACATCAAAGGGTTACCACATTCAAAAGATTTGCGTATAAATGAACAAATAAATATACAGTATTTAAAATAAACTGTGTTTTAATGTACCTCATAACCATAAAATACATCAAAACCAACCACTTTCTAAACTTGTGATTGTAAATAAACACGTATAATGTGGATCATATTATTTTAGGATGGTTTTTAGTGTGTTTACAATAAAATGTTATTATCAGATAAAAAAAGTTTACGATTTTTTTTTATCAATATTGACACATTAATTAAAGTCTTACAGTTCTTTAATTAAAAGAACAAGTTTGTTTATTTCTCTATTTGTTGTTTTCATTAAATAGTTTATTCACTCATAGTAATTAATTTATATGTATTTCCGCTGCCTGTTTATGTTTAAAATACTATTTCGATACAAACTATTCATAATTTTAGATAAAAGCTAATATATTTTTCCATCTACTACCAGAGAAACACAATGATCTTAAAATCACTCATATATCCACAGAAAAATATACTGGTGAAGCAATCTATACCCAATAAAATTAGTCATTGGTCATTTCCGCCCTTTGATTACTATACGAAATGATGGTAG
Organism: Lepidostoma basale; assembly: GCA_022606425.2. Lineage (NCBI taxonomy): Eukaryota > Metazoa > Arthropoda > Insecta > Trichoptera > Lepidostomatidae > Lepidostoma > Lepidostoma basale. Next base: position 47,250 of record JAHDVF020000789.1, on the reverse strand, counting down.
CTAAGCGAGTATGTATGATATACGTATCACCACTCTATCAAGAACTGATCTTCTCTGGACAACAACAACAACAAACCATCACGCCGTTTCCCCGCAGGGGTATCCAGAGAGAATGGACCGCCACGCTACTCTATCCTGACATACCTCTCTAGCTTTCTCCACATTCATACAGCGAGTCATACACGCACGTTGATTCTTCCGGCTCCCAACATGATCAACCGTTGACCAACCAGATCTTCCCTGGATCAATTTTAAATGTGCAAAATAAAAACTAAATGTTATAAATTTCGTTTATTTTGAATCGTAACTTAAGAAACCTAGAATTGGAATCCAATTAGACGATACATCATCTCATTTCTACAGACCCTATTGGGCAATACGTTCCCAAAACATCTGTCATATTTAAGTGTTCTGACGAAGATTGATTAGCAAAGTTTTTTCTCTGTTCTTAATATTGCGTTGTTCAAAAACTGACTAAATTAAAATTAGATTATAAAATATACCTACTTACATAATTATATTTTTTTTTTTGATAGTTCGTGTACAATAATATTAATATTTTGTTATAAAATATCAATATCAGATTTTAAAACCCAATCTTAGGGTATTATACTGATAGGTCATGGAAAGTATGCAATTTTGTTTTAAATGCACGAAATCGCGAAATATACATTGTTTTAGAAGTATAAGTTAACAGTCTCCGCACGTTTTTTATATCCAGTTACCGCGTGTGACGCGCGAGTTTATTCCTGTCGCGACTGTCGCGAGCTGGTTATTTGTGTGTACATGTTCCCCGTGTACATATCTTGAACTTATTTCTTCTTCTTCTTCTGATTGTAGATCTTGCAATCTGTTTATGCAGGATATTAACTTTCTTCCTGTGATGAAGACGACCAGCCTTCTCGTCATCTCTTTGAGGGTCGACGGCCCTCTGGAGTCTCGTACATCGCGATCTTTGGAATTCTCGCTGGATCCATTCTCTCGATGAGGTTCCTCCAGAACCGTCTTCTCTGCCTACTCCATCTCACTATGTCTTCAATTTTGTAAGATTTTCGATCCTATCTCTAAGGGTTATCCACGCAATAAGTCGTGCGTTTTCATTTCTGCTACTCTTAAGAGATGTTTGGTTCTGACAGTGTCTCCTTTTGCTTCGATTCCGTCATTATGGGCCTGATGCATGTTTTATTAATTCTAACTTTGCTTTCCACTAGCATATGCTTATTGCCCCAAACAGTGTACCTTAGGCATACGGAGATAACTGCTGCTCCACAGTCTTTATTATATAGATCGATGCAACCAGATATCCACATCTCCACACCCAGATACCTGAACTTCATGACCTGTTCTATGGATTTATCGTCTACAACCAGTTTGCATCTGAGAGAACTTATTTCGTATAATTTATTTATTTATTTGACGTTTCATTAACGATAAACAAGTTTTACATCTAACTATAATAATTAATTGTAATACCTACCACCATTTACACTAAATTGATTAATTTAATATCTGTACCCATGAGCCATAAACTCTGAAGTGGATTTTTATCCGAAATGAGTTAATTTATCATCTACACATTATGAATATATAAAATCACGGATCAGTGTCGGTTTGGCAGCCGTAAATAATGGAGCTCCTGATCGCATCGCCCGCGAGGTGTGAAGTACGCTCCGTGATTCGTTTTTTGTGTGCCAAAGGCCATTCGGCGACGGAAATTCATTCTTAACTGACAGAAGTGTATGGAGAAACGTGCATCGTATTTATATAAAATGTTAAATAATTGTCATACGTTTAATACAAAAGTGCTGTTTCTTGCCCTCTGAGGGTGCACTGTTTTCCAGCTGGGAGGAGGAGGTTGCTCCTCTGTGACGGGCCTCGTTCAAGTCCCTCTTGGCCATTATAATAATTTGTGCATTGTTTTTATTTATTTATTTAATATTATGAAATACTTCCTAAACCTCGTCCTTTGTCCTACATGCCAAAAACTGTACTTCACATTTTTTCCCATCCCGCATTTGTCTCCTCTGCCTCTCCTGTTTTTCCCCGCTGTATATTCCTGTGGTATATCATTTTTTTATCTTTTATATAATGTTTCTAAAATGTTCATGTATTATATTATATATTATGCTTATTTATTCAATAAAGTACAGCGGAGCACAGAAGTAAGATGGAGTAGATTAAATGTGGTCTGGCACCCCCTTGTTGTTGCCGTCTTTAAATGTAAGTCCCGGATGGACCGGGTACAGGCCCAGGGAGTATACGAGCGAGGCTGACAAAAGGGCGCCACTACACCCTATAACAGCCTCGGGTATGTGGCGGGAACTTCTATGTTCCTTTAAAAAAAAATACAAAAGTAATTGATCTGTTTCGAGTTTTAATTAAGTCAATGTAATTCTCAATGAAGCAATTACTTTTGGAAGACGGGAGTCTTGGCGCCTTGTTAACTGAATTACAGATGAGCATGCAAGAATTACACTTAGTTCCTTATTAAAAAAGCTAATACATAATTAAGCACCTTCGTGTAGTCGTATTTAAGTACACCGGCGAATTGCGAAAGAACAATATGAATACGAAACAAATGAAATCGAAGAAGAATATTTTTTCCTTCTAGAATATCTTCCATTTGATTCGATTTCGATAATATCATGGAATAATGATAGGGACATTAAATAATGATTAAAAGATTAATAATGATATTACTAAAACTAACTAACCATTACGCCGTCTCTCCGAAGGGGTAGGCAGAAAGAATGGACTGCCACACTTTTCTTTCCTGACATATTTCTCTCACTTCCTCAACATTTATACATCGTGTCATGCACGCGCGTCGATCTCTGACTCCTCACATGACCGACCTTCAATATTCGATTTATTTGATCGTACCACGTTTTCCTCGGTCTTCCTCTATTTCTGGTTCCATTTACATCGTTAACATATAGTTTTTTTTACCATTCATGATAATACTACAATATAATAATATCATTACATACACATAATATCATAAAATAGTGATGAATTTTTAAAATTTTTATTGTTTTTTGAACAATGGTGTAAAACTACATATTAAATAATTCATACAAATGTAAACGTCAGTTTTCTAGAAGTTTTATTATATTTTATGGGAATGACATGTTTCGCCCTTCTAAGGCAGTATCAAATGTCTTTGAAAATGCCTTAGAAGGGCGAAACATGTCATTCTCATAACATACTCGTATAATAAAACTTTTAGAAAACTGACGTTTTCATTCGTATTGATTATGAATTTTTGATATACAAGGTGTCTCAAAAGAAAGTTAATGTTGCATTGCAGAGCTTTATGTGAAGACGTTAAACGACTTCTTAGTGCTTGAATTGCAAAACTTTCCTGGCTATAACCAATGAATATGGTTCCAGCAGGACGGAGCAACGTCACACACATCCACCACCTCTCTGCCATATGAAATTTTCCTTGAAAAATTGATCTCCAGGAGAGGTGACATAAATTGGTGCAAACGCAGTCCTGATTTAACCCCTATATATATTTTCCTATGGGGTTATCTCAAATCTAAATTTTACGCCTATAAACCAACTTCCCTGGCGCATTTGAAAGAAAATATTACTCACGAAATGGCAGCCATCGCGGAGTCTACCTGCCGAGCCGTCATAAGAAATTTTTCTGTTCGACTAAATGAGTGCCGTGAACGCGAGGGTTTACATTTGGACGATATTATTTAAAAAAAATAAATCATCAGTATGTGTAATGATATTCTTCTTCTTTATCGTGTTCACAATTGCAAGCTAGTTTCGTATTAATGGTTCTAAAAGGAACATATCTCTCCATTTCTCTTGCCATTGTGGTGGAAGGTTTGTCCGACTTGTATCGTAAAACAACACGTGGAGGCAACTTCTTTACCCCTATATTTAATGATGAATTTATCCATATTAATAAAAATACAATTTTTTTCACAAAAACATGATCATATTTTATACGTTAAGAAAAAATATGATCATGTTTATTTAAAAATAAAATTACGTTTTTATTAAGATTATTAAATTATTATTTTTATATTCTTGATATAGAAATAAAAACTAAACTTTTTTTGTCAATGTTTAGTTATTTCTATACTAATAAATTACTCACAAGTATCAGCTGTGATTAACATAGAATAACCAACTTTTTTTTACTTCAATAATATGTGTCCAATTCTTTTTCTTCTTCATGTCAATGGCCTTATCTCTATTCTTTCCCTCGTTATTGTCGTAGAAGGTTTGGCCAACTTTGTGTTGTTTCCAAGGGCGTCGGATGTTACATTTTTAGTAACACCACTCGTTGAGGTACCTTTTTTGCCTCTGTATGCAATTCAAAGTGCATAATTGATTACTATGTATGCAAAAGTAATCATTTATGCACATGTAAATTATGTGAGTCTTGTATTATATTATCATATATTAAGATAATAGAAGATAACAATACATTTTGTTAGCTTGTATCGTTCTCTCAACGATGGGTGTACTACCATTAAAACACTTCAAGATAAATAAACGCATATAAGTGGAAAAAATTATGTTTAGATAATATAAATTTACTTCTAATTTCGCCTTGCTTGGTGTTGTAGATTCACATTAAAGATTTTGTATTTTCAATACACTTTATATTTTTATTTGCAGACATGTATCGGTCCTTCTTTGGTGCACTGTTGAAATTTGTACATCAAATAAGAAACGAAACATGTCTGCAAATAAAAAAAATAAAGTTCTGTGCAAATACAAAGTGTTATTCAATTTATTCACATTTAACATTAAGTAAATGGAACCAGAAACATATGGAATTGGGACATATGGAAAGAATGAATGAAGAAAAAATGGTATTATAAAAAAAATTGATGTAAATGGAACTAGAAATAGAGGAAGACCGAGGAAAACGTGGCACGATCAAATAAATCAAATATTGAATGTCGGCCATGTGAGGAGTCAGAGAAATCGACGCGCGTGCATGACACGATGTATGAATGTTGAGGAATCGAGATAAATATGTCAGGAAAGAAAGGTGTGGCAGTCCATTCTTTCTGCCTACCCCTTCGGGGAGACGGCGTGATGGTTAGTTAGTTAGTTAGTTTAACATTATATTGAAATATTCATAAAGACCCATAAATATATTATATTACATAAACAGGTATTTATAGAACTTTGCGGTTAAAATGTGTAACATTATATCATCACCTGTCTGATCTACATACGAGTAAATGTTTATCAGGTTACAATCAATGTATAGAATAAATAATATTCGTAGTATAGGAATAAAAACATTCATGTTCACAAAAATAACACTACTCCAGTAATATACAATAACCCAGCGACCAATGGAGAGGAGAATATTAAATATCAGTCTGAGAGATAAGAAAGGAAATGAATATTCAGTCCTTTACCCCTCCCGCAATCAATGCGGACAAAAAAATCCTCCCCAAATAAAACGATCTCTCGCAGGATGCTATCTATAACCACAACTCCATCCAGGCACTGCTCCTCTTATCTTTCCCTCGAGAACAGACTTTTTTATAAATACAATTCCAACCCTAACTGGTCTTCCATTCTCTGACAATAATGTAAGACTTTATCATAAACCCTACATCCCCCCTCGCCCTTTTTCGGAGGGACACTTCGGGCCATACATTTAGCCCCATCATAAAACAACAATCAAATCACATTCCAACAATGTTTCCTACAGACGTAAGAGGAATAGCCATTAGAGCTGAACCTCTGTAAGCCAGAAGATCCAAGTCCAAATCCAAGAGAAAGGACCAAAGATGCCGATGTAGCATCAAAATTGCTTCGTTGAAGTGAACCAGCCGTCTAGTGAGGACAACAGATGATCAGTGGACCAGGCGCACCCTGGAGTGGCAACCGAGAATCGGGCATAGAAATCCGGGCAGACCACAAGCAAGATGGTCTGCTAACATAAAAATTGTAAGAGCTCAATATTTATCTTTACTTTAAAAGGGTTTTACCGACCGACCTTGTTTTGTTTGAAAATTGTTCGAAAATCAAAATTTGGAATACACTCACTATAGACTCCTAACTGAATATAGTGTCTGACTGTAATACAAAAAATGTAATGTTAGTTTTACGCCTTGAGTAGATATTTTAGTACTGAAAACTTCAACTTCATAAATGATGCACAAACATAACTAACTAACTCACCATCATGCCGTCTCTCCGAAGGGGTAGGCAGAAATAATGGACTTCCACACTTCTCTTGATTCCTCAACATTCATACATTGTGTCAGGCACACACGTCGATTTCTCCGACTCCTCACGTGGCCGACATTCAATATTTAAATTATTTGATCATGCCACGTTTTCATTTGTCTCCTTTTCTAGTTCCATTTACATCGTGGACATATACATTTATTCTTTCCATGTGTCCAAACCATATTAATGATCCTTTTATTATTTCTTTCTTAACACTTTCATTCGCACTGCATTAAATTATTTTATATTTTCATTCGACAATCTATCATACGCAGATTTTCCACACATTTTTTTTTGTATACAACAGGTCGTTTGAACCCAATTACTGTACACAATTTATTTTAATTATTATATTGATTCTCATCACATGTAATAGGTAGCCAATCTATCGTCATTTTATTGTCACGTGAATTCTACACCAGACCAATGACAGTGTGACGATCACACTGCCATCGCCGGGAATCGAACCCGGGACATTCAGTAGGAAAGTCAGAGCTCTTAACACTCTGCCACGAAGGTCGTCTAAGAGATCTCAGCTTTTTTGGATAGGTTTTTGTTTGCGATGACAACTTTAAATGCACCATTCACTTTGTTACCTGCCCCAACCCTTCTTTCAATATCAATCTCCGTATCCTATTTTAAAATTATATTTTAAATTTTTTAACCTCCCACTAGTAAATAATGTGCTGGATCCTATTTACATGTACTTGTCATTTATAATACGTTCATGTTTTGTCAGAATAAAGGTACATTGATTATCTAATTGCATGTTCTTTACATAATGTTACCTGTTCATTGTAATATCAAACAAACATTCCCATAATAATACAAGATATAAATGGTTATAAATTAATGTCTAAAACGACACCAATTCTATACGTTTAAAACTGTAATGTGTATAATAAATAACCTGCTAAAATAATATTTATCCATTGCCTCAAAACACGAGGAATAGAACACAATACAAAAATTAAACTCCCAAAATGGTGGATATGTCTCTGGACACGCGAAGGGTATTTAGAGAGCGCCTGTTTAATTTGTATGTACATAATTGAGGACTCGATAGCGTTATTGACAACTCACGCACTGGAAATGAAGGGGTCCACGCTGTTACTTCGCTATGGGTACAATTTATAATACAATAGCATCATGTACTTGGGTCTTTACAGCGAGGATCGTTTATTTTACGATGCATAAATTACTCCTTATCAAAGGCGAGCCATTTCTAATTTAAATATCTTGAATTTAGTGCACTCTTTATGTAGCTGTCCATGTGATGACCGAGATGTGTTTGAAAATAATGTGTAGCGGGATCTAAGCAAGGATGTAGACACGTAACTGTAATTGCAACAGCGTATCCATTGATTTCGACGATTTAAAAAAATAACACCGGGTATTTTAAAATAAACAACAAGTTAAATTTAAATTCAATTCCCATGTTCAAAATGTTCCCGTTACAACTCCCTTCTCAGCAATCCTAATTAAACCCCCTGCACCTTTATATACAACTCTACCCCTTTTAATATATAAGTGATCACTCTGTTTAATTTTTTTGTTAAAATAGTCTACATAGATAAATATTATGTTATAACCGAAACATGTACCTATTTGTTAAGTGAAATAAAGTGTTATTAAAAATATACAATATATTGTTTATATTTTACATTGTTTAAATTCGTAACCCTGTTATTAAACTGATGCTTCTGTTTAATTTCAAACACTGCGTGTAATTATATTTATTCAAACCATAGATTTTAAATCAACGGTTTTAGTAATAACTATGCAATCTTCAATATGAGTAGAAAATAGCTCATTATTATGATGAAAAAATCTGGTCGTGTCCAAGCTTGAATCCAGGCCCCCTTGATCAGGAGCGAAGCATTCTATCCCCTAGACTACTATTCGATTTTTTTCATATTATTTAAAATAGCTAATGAAACGGGGTTTAAACTTATAAAAAACAGGATATTGAAGAGTTATTGCCAGTAACAAATTGTGAAAGACTTTCCAACGATGATTTTAAAGAATTAGTAATATAACAAAAAACTAATATTTAGAGATGAAGAACAAAAATAACTTTCAACGAATGTACTCGTACATATTTTACCCATTATAACGGAAATTATGGGGGGTTAGAACGGTTGGTAGCACTCTTGTTGGGAGGGTACATCCTTATAAATCACTCTGAAATACCGAACCAATAAGTCCGACCTTCTAGCGTCCACGAGAGGTCTTCAGGCTCCGCCAACCCCAGGTAATGTGACCAAGTCATATCAGATAGAAAGAGGGTGAGAGGCGAGAATCCGGCGCATTCCAACGGGAAACTGCCAGCTAATGAATGGATAAGCCCCCACAGAAAAAGCCCTGGACTTAAACCCCCACAGAGACTTGGGCATGTAATTGACATGCCCACCGCGGAAAAAAAACGAGTTCGAGTGGTTCGAGTCCTTCAACAATAAGAAATATAGCCGGATCCCCCTTAAATGCTGAAGTTCATGATGGGGTTAGCTGGAGAAACGTTTTGGAGACGACCGGGGTCCACCCAGGAGTGTAGAGCCAGAGACAAAAATAAGAAGAATAACGGAAATTATCGATCAGTTTATACACAATGATTATGGTATAATTAAACATGTATCTAAAAGTAGGTAGAATGTAATTTTATTTATGTATGTATAAATCTCTGTTTCTTATCGAAATGAATAAAAAACGAACTATAAAGGCTTTAAATACTTTAATATATTGTGGAAAGAAGCTTTAATAGCTTTATAATAATATTTATAACTGTATCCAGTAATGATAAAAACCAGACCCGTTGAAGCTATACAATTTGACAAAGAGATTTGAGGTTAAACGTGTAAATTAATTGTTGTTTTTCAAAACCTTTTAATTTTTCTATGCGTCAAAATTATTAATACAGAAAAACCGAAAACTAACCTAAAATAATGTTAGCGTATCAGAAAGTTTACTATTTAAAAAAAGATGATTAAGTACCCGATTTAAACATTCCAGTAAGAACCTGGCTGGAAGGGTATATTAAAATTTGAATGTTTAATCTTAAATTTACCGAAGACCGCGACGTGTCAGAACTTCAAAAGTTGTGTTGAAGAAAATACAATCTCGGGCGTTAAAGTCAAAGTTTAATGAAGTTATTTTCAAAGCAGTATTTCATTCACTGTCACTTCTAATTTATTGAATAATAGGCGCTGAAAAGAGCATTACATTCGGTGCCTGCCGCTGTAAGGTCGGTAACAGGTTGTCATAAAGACACTTCAAATTACTGTCGCCTCCTTGAACACGAATTTGTCAGCTGGATTAGATTTCATCTCGGAGAAACCGGAAAGAAATTGTGCCGGTACACAAAGGCGAAAATATTGAGTGGAACATTATTTTTGTTTCCTTGAATTTTTGTAAGTTTTGGGGGGAAATGGTACTTTTAAACAAATGCCATACCTATTTGATTCTCTCTTCAACAAATATTTTTTCGTGAAATGCATATTTTGTAATGAATCTTCTTCTTCTTCGATGGCCCTACAGCCCATATCGAGCCTTAGCCTCCAGTATTCTTCGCCTCCAACTCCTCCTGTCCTCCGCTTCGACCCTCCAAACTGACACTCTTAACAATCTTGTTCCATCTCTCCCAACTTCATCCTCCCATCGCAGCCTTGGTCGTCCAATTGGTCTTCTACCACCTGGGTGCCACTCCAGCAATCTTTTTGGGGTTCGCGATGACGGCATCCTCTGCACGTGACCGGCCCATCTCAGTCTATTCAGTCTGACCTGTGTGGAGAGACTGGGAGCTTTGTAAATATTGTACAGCTCGTCATTATGCCGCACTCTCCAGCCTTCACCGTCATTCACAGGCCCCAGAATTCTGCGCAGCACCCTTCTCTCAAAAGTATCCAGTCGCTCTGCAGATTTCGCTGTCATTGTCCACGCCTCACACCCATAGGTCACTACTGTTCGGATGATTGTTTTATACAGGGTGATTTTGGTTTTCCAGTGTACGTTTCTTATTTTGTAATGAATACATGATTTAATTCATTGAACAAATACTAATTGTCTATTTTCTGTGCAGTTTGAATGTAATAATTTACAAAACTAACTAAATATATTATAGATGCTTCATCAATAGCATAACTAGAATAATTAACTAACTAACTATCTCGCCGTTTTTCGGTAGGGGTAGGCAGAGAAGATGGATCGCCACATTGTTATATCCTGGCATAATTCTCGCGCATCTTCTACATTCACACATTGTGACATGCACGCTCGTCGATTGTTCCTACTTCGGACATGGCCGCCTTTCAGTAATTTATTAATTTGGTCATGCCATGTCTTCCTTGGCCTTCCTCGACCACTTTTCCCATTCACACTACTTGTACCATTTAAAAATTTAACCAGACCAAAGACATTGTGAGAATCACACTGTTACCGCAGGTAATCGAACTGGCATGCCGCGGCATCTTCGGTGTGGCAGTCATAGCTTTTGCCACTCTGTCACGGAGGTCATCTGAATATAAAATTATCTGACAACACGAGTGTAGAACCTACTTTATCAAAGAATCTGTATTTTAGGATCAATCTATTTTTTTAAACCTTTAATTGTACTGAAAGACAATATTTTCCACTCAATGTTACCCATGTTCCTATTGAAAACAGTTCATAATTACCCAAAAATGACATAAATAAATTGAACATAATATGAATACACTTTTAATTAGTTATTACATCACTATATTTTTAACAACCAACCCCACCAGAGCTCCGGTTTCGCTCCCACCAGAGCTTGATAACAATAAATTAAATGTGTATTAATATTATATTTAATAATGCCACACCACAAATAAAGTACTTCATATGAAAGTAAAATAAACATTTATCTACGAAATGTAAAAAATAATAATTCCCAATATGTAATCATGTTAAAATATTAGTTTTTGGTGGATATTTTTGTACCTCTTCAAAACAATATTATTTATCATAGTCAGTTTTCTGGCACCCACTTAAGGATACGCATTTAAACGTTTAACTATTTATAAGTAGTATGAAATGAAAAAACTGGAAATTGGAATAGCGGTAACAAGTAAAAAAAAAATGGAGATATTGGGTACCACCTAACATGAGTCCTGTCAGAGCACGGATGCTTTCAGAGTTACCTTTAAAGAATTGGAATATTACCAAATGCTCAGTGAGTTTACTGTGAAGGGGAAAGAGACGACTAATCATACTATTTTCAAATGAAGAATATGGGAAAATATTAGGAAGGCCGCGTGGAAGAAAAGGAACTACAACCTGAAGATATGGTGGAGGGCATGCTGGAAAGAAGGGATATGTAGGAGACCATTAACAAAGTGATTGGCACCATAATGAATGAAAAGAACGCGGTCTCCTCGGAGATCGATGTCTCTCATATTAGTGAAGGTACGTTCAGGAGACAAATACTCTTGACTTTAGAAAGTTGTCATGTCTTCCTAATGTCGAACCATCTCTAATGCGTTCCTGGTATTATGTTGTATATTTATAATATTTTACCTGTACTCAATAGATGCCTTAAACATTTTGCTGTTTGTAATGTCTTTTGAGTTAATAAACTGATTTGAAAAAGGAGGCTGTTGAAAGGCAAAGGAAGGATTGAATTAACGACGTGTTTGAGACTTGGTGAATTCCTTCTATAGAGTTTTTCTGCGCCCGAGCATTGAAATTAAATAAAACAACACGACTAAGTGATATTGCCATAATTTTATTTAATTTTAAAGGACATTCAATGACATTACGTATGGAATATAATTTTGGCCAAATGGCAGCCGTGGCTTCGCTGCAGGTGGTGTATCCTGGTGCTCAAAGGATTTTTCAATAGGGACGCTCAAACTTCAACTGTATAGGGGCCATTTTGGTAAAGCGATAGCTATCAAATTTGACAAGAATACTTATTTAGTCTTGAAATTTCACAATGGAATGCCTCGTCCTGCAGAGTCCATAATACGTCGTTAAATGAATAAATTTGAGACTCTTGTGGCTTAAACTGGATGATATAGATACCGACAATATCGGCTTCCAACAGGACGGCACTATGTAGCACACAGCGCACGCCACAATGGACATTCTGCACGAACAATTAAAAATGGAGCATCCCTAATGAAAGACCCTAAAATGACAAGGTTGCAATGAAATAATGCCGTACCCCGAGGGGTCTTTAACAGGTAGGTCTCCCCAGCACAGGAGTTCTGCATTCATCCATGAGGATTTTCCCCCTTCAGCACAAAAAAAGTTAAGCAAAATATGAGTTAATTTGAATATTTTTTTTAATACGATGTATTTTCACAATACATACTTTGTTTTTTAAACTATGTGTTCACACAACAAAAAAAAGAGTTGCAAAAATATAAATTTTTAAAATTATTCACATTTGAATCCGCAACACAAAGTGATAGTGAATATAAAAGAAACCAATTAAAATGATTAAAGAAAGGCGAGAATAATATTTTATTGAAAGGGAATATATGTATTTCATAAATTACATTTTTGGGCTTATTACTCATGATCACGAAGATACTTTCAGCACGGTGTCGGCATACTGGAATTCAGGGCTGTTTTCGTATTCACACATATCGAGGGCTATTTCACAACTTTCTTTAACAACTCGTTTGCCATCAGCAAGGTATCTGGAAGATAAAGCATGAAAAAGGAAATTAAAATATATATTCAATATCTTATAAATGTTATCGGTAACATTTGAAATAGATAAAACCTTTTCTAGGATTGTAAAACATAGCAAATAATGTATAGTTTTTTTCTTCAACCATGGGTACGTGTTTTAAACACATATTTATATTTTAAAATGCGAACCTCTGTAGCACCTCCATACATTTTGGAGTAGCAATGGCGCCCAAGGCCTCGGCACATTCGTGTCGCACCATCTCATTCTCATCACGGTCCTCCAAGTTTTCAACGAGGAAAGGAACACTGCTTTCGTGCTGCATTTGCCCCAACACAAAGGCTACTTCATGGCGGAATAGAGCACTAGAAGCTTTTAAACCTGCAATAAATCAATATTATCAATTTAAAACATCTACAACTTCTTTTTAAATTAAAAAATAATGACTAATTACTATGTTTTAAAGTGTGTTGAAACCATTTCATTAGCTTTTATAAATTTGGGTTTGAGGCTGAAATAACTACATAGTTAATTAGCACAAACCTAGATGGCAGTAACTGTACCACTAGATTCTTTGTAATAATCCAGAAATATTGGATGGGGCTCTGCATGCCAATAGCTGAACCACCTAATGTCAGAGATCCAAGTGTGAGTCCAGTTTATTCAAATAAATATTATTATTAATAACAATTAACATTTTTTTTTAAACAAACATATAAAAATAAAAACAAATTTGTGGTTTGTCATAATTATTTGTTTTAAAAGAATATTAAAAAAAAAGAGACATACATTTTTATTTTATTAACCGCCCTAGCTTCAGGTTATTTTCCGAGAAACGTGCAAAAAAAAGTAGGTTTTTTATTAATGTATTTTGATTTAATTTTTTAAATTACGAAACGTCAAATACTCGGCCGCAAACTTCGCCTGCCCCTTGTAAAACTATCATATTTATGAAGACTTGTACTAAAGTGTTGTTGGCACACGCGCGTATCCCTAACAGTTTGTACATTTTAGGTACATTACTTTTTCTCAAGCGCGTACGTGATACAGGATAGCGCAAAATGGTACAGTCAAAGTGAACGTATCACGTACGTTCAAATACATAGGGTGGTTAATTTCAAATAAAATAAATATTAGTTTTCTCATGAATTGAAAACTCATTAAAGGAGGAAAACAATAAACATGTCATTGTTGCCATGATTTACTAGCGAACCACCAGTGTTTAGCTCAGTCACGTGGTTTAGTCAGTTTTCGCATGTGAAACGGAAAAAATGGTCATGGATCCATCAGTATCTTCCGGTGGGAACTTGTTAAATATAGCATGTTCGACATAATTAAAAAAAAATACCAACCTTCTCCAAGCGCAACAACCGACTCATGTGTATGCATATTTCGCAAACTAAACATTGCCCTGTATCTCTGGTACAGTGACAAATTCTCATCAAGAAGTGTCCGCTTTAATAGGTTGACATCTTTATCTTTTGCTGGAGGGGCCGGGTCAACAGATGCGTAAGGATTTACTGAAAGGGGTGTACCATCTTCATCAGATTTCTTCAGCCAGTTGAGTCTTTCCAAAGCTATTTGGCAAGTTTCGGCAACTTCTACAGTAGGGTCTTGAGCATACAACTCTAACAATTCCCTCACTTTTGGGTCACCAATAGCACCCAATGCCTCGGCTGAAAGTAAAGTAGAAATATAATATAAGACAAGTAAACGCATAACAGTAGAAATAGAATATAATACAAGTCAATGGATAACAATTGTCTTTTAGTAAATCAAGTTAAGACAATATAGTAACAACACTACAGAAAATGATATGTATTGAATATTTTAAAACAAAAGCTACATACAAATACATTATCATCGTAAGCTTAACAAATTATATTTTGAATTGTTTTTTTAAAGTCTTGTTTATTTAAGTATTAACGCAAGTAATGTAAATTTTAAAAATGGTTCATTTTGCATAAAATGCACTTTGAAAATAATTATTAAAAATATATATTTTTAGACATAAATATCAAATAATCCGCGACACTTAAGAATAAGATAATCGTTAAACAGATTAACAGTATCAAATAATTTGACGAACGTAATTATGACTAATTCCTTTTGAGTACATAACCTAAATTTTTAGTTAAACCGTTCGACTTACCAGCTTCGTGTCGAACCATCGGTTCTTGCATTTTGTCTTCTAAAACTTTAATTAATACAGGGATAGCGGAAACATCTTGCATTTGGCCAAGACAGTAAGCCAACTCGTGTTTTAAAAGCGCCGAATCGTCAACAAAACATTGATTTATACATTCAATAGCAGTAGGTCCACCAAGATTTTTCAATGTGAATAGTGCACGAAATCTCTCTTTTAATGGTCTGTTACTATCGTTTAGCACCTTTCCGATGTTTTTTATTTTATTTTCTTCAATATTAACCATGTTGACTTTTTAAAATTCGTACGTTGTCAAAAACAGCAGATGACAAACCGCAGACCACATTACTGATATCAATGAACAACGTACAATGACAGAATACGAAGTACCAACATAATATTGTCTATGAATAAAAATTAATTCACAGAGAAAGTTTTGTAGACACAAAACATGCATTATAAAAGTATCTACTACAATATAATTGATTTATTATAAAATTATTCAAAGTTTATAAGTTAGAATAAGGATTTTGTGTATTAAAGTTGACAACAGTGGATCCACTCTACTTGGATTAATTCAATAAACTAGACTATTCGACGGATGAAGCTCACCGGTGAACCAGAGGAGTTGATTCCTAGTATACCAGCATTCTCTTTCTTTGTTATAAGGTCCCACCTGACTTGATATTGTTTGGCAGCGAGATATAATAAAGACCGGTGACCGTCTCAACGCTTCGGTTGGCTGCTTCAAAAGGTCGGGGGTCCCTTTCACCTCTGACACTCGATCTGTTAGGGCAGTGGCGGCAGCCAGTGTTTTTGTTCATTCACACATTTTAGGCGTATCATTGCACATTTAAATACCCTCGAGTGGATCACTCGCGATTTTTTAGCTTATATTTTCCTTATTGTATTTGTTATGCTTCTGTCAGAGTTAACAGTCTTTTTATTAGTTCACAGTTCCAGTTTACAAAATTTGGGAGGGAGGGCGAAGTGTAACTTGCATGGGATGAGGGTGAGATGTGAGGGGAAAGGATACCTTTTTTTGACCATAGGAACCATAAGCCCATAGAAGAACATATTCTTCAATATTTAAATGTAAAAAATGCTATTTTTCGAAGGGGCGTTATTTTTGACCCGCGTCGACCCAAGAGTTTATTGGGTACATACGCATTTAAAAAATAATAATTCGGTATTGACACATCGTGTATTTGATTTAAGCATTATTATTGCATTATATTATCGAAATTGAATCGAAAAACACCAGGGATAAATAAATATGTAATGTGTATTGGAAATGGAACTGGGCAAAAATATCTACAAACTAATATATCTTGTATTAACGCTGATTAATTATTGTAAAATAATCGACCGTTCATTAATAGTTGATCTCTGTGTATAAGGATATGATTAATTAAAAAAAAATCTTTTTAATACGTAATAAATAACGTTCAAATTTATATTTCTAAAATGAGTCACAGTGGTTTCAGCTGGTATATGACTCTTGATCTCATCGTCCGCTATTTTTTTATATATTTTATTATCAGCGAAATCATTTAACTGCGCATGATCCAAATTAATGCCTGGATCATGCGCATTGAAATTAGTTTTTGTTATTCTAATATGAGTAGGTACTCTTATACTATTATGTTTTTTGTAAATATTATTAAATCTCAAATCAAAAGACCTTGAATTAAATTTTATCATGCTTTTGTTCAATTACTCTGTTGAACTATAAAAAAAATACACAAAATATGCATTGTTATGTCACCATAATTTTGATTTCTTTGTGTTTTTGACGACTAGCATACTATGCAGTATGTAATAATAGCGGAAATGATATGCAAATATATTCAATTAAGTACATGTAATGTCTTTTTTTACACGGTTTTGAATTAACACGTTGAATAGAATATGTGACCGTACCCGAGGAAGCATTTTCCAGAGATTTGGTCAAGTTTAGTCCAAGTAAAAAGATTTTAAGCCAGATTTTAACCATATGCATGTTCCGGGTGTGAGGTTATCTGTCAGATAGGGGCTACTTCTTGTTTTCAGTCCCACATTCCTGAAAATGTAGAAATCAAGAGCGCTCTGCCCTATCATCATGAATTATATTAAATTTACATATCGACTAGTTTTCCAATATGTTCTACATTTTGTTTTTACTATTAATCTATAATTAACGATTTCACATTCCTTTAACCATGATATGTGTTTATATGACGTTTATAATAGGTTGTTGAAATAAATTAAAATAAATACAAGTTTGCTCAAGTGTTTGCGATATTTTGAAATAAGTAAGCAAGACGAATCAATGGAGCAATGTTCAATTTGAAAAAATCTTAATACGTATTATATTCTACATTCTTGACGTCTGACCAATGGCTCTTGTACTCACGACGTTTTTTTTCACAAATGTGACCCAATGGTATTTAGGTAATACGTGGAAAACAATTTCGTAAATAAATAAATAAAATATTTGTAAAATACAAACGTCTGTCTGTTTCCGATTCGGCCTTTCTTCGTTATTGGGGAATTGAGGCCCATTGTTTTGGGAATACTCCTCATTTTTAGCATCAGAATGCCCGACAATCTTCGACCGACATTTAAACGATTCTTCCTGTTTTATTATCAAGCAACTTAACACTGAACCATTTGTATATTAACCCAATAGCCGCGGGCGACTCATCTGCGAGTTACCCGTTACTTGCCCTGTGCTCATTCGACTCACCCGTGAGCCGTGAAGCTTCTCTCGTCATAATGAACGAGGTCCTTTTTATTTATTTAATCGAATATTTGTTTAGAGGAATCTCATTGTTAGATCAATCGTAATTATAACTTAAAAGTATCGTAAAAACGTGTCGCGTGGTGCGAACGCCACCTTGTAAGTAGTCTATTGTGGATTGGGTTAAAAAATAAAATAAAAATCCGGATAATTAATTAAAATTCCATTTAACCCAACTGGGTTTAAAAAAATCATATTACTAAAAGGTATTAAAATATTAACAGCCATAACAATAAACCATAGGAAAGACGAAGTAAATGGACCGCCACACTACTCTATCCTGACATATTATCCTTAGCTGCCTCCATATTCATACAGCGAGTCATAGACGCATGTCTATTCTTCCGACTTCTAACATGACCGACCTTTAAACTTTGATTGGTATGGTCTTGCCATGTTTTCCTCAGTCTCCATTATCATCGTTAACGTATACTTTCTTAACCTTTCTTTCTTTATCGATACGTTCCATCTGTCCAAACCAACGCAGTGATCCTTTCATAATGTTGTTCTTAATGTTTTATTCCCCTGTACATTCCTTCCTTATATCAGCATTTGAAATTCTATCATAGATCAGTCTAGAGATACACTATGAATACATCTGAATGACTTCATCTTTACCGTATTTATTCTGCTCTCATCCTTTTCCTGCCAATTCCTTTTTTAGCTTCCATTGTAATTTGACTACATACTTCAACAGAACGTTAAGAAAAACGAGCTGTAGATTTTTTCTCACATATTTGTATTAGTGAAAAAAAAAACAATCCTTCAATTATAAAAAAAAACGTATTTGGCAAAAATGTAAGAGCGAAGGCTATTATGTTTAATGAAATGTGCATCATTATATCGCACTCAAGTTAATCATTTGGTTTTCAATACAAAGCAACCACAATAATACTGATCATTACGCTCGTTGAATAATAAAATAAATAGTTTGCCGCTTACAGAAGTGCGGGCCATAATTGATATCTACGAATGAATTGATAAAAACCAGATAACAATGAATCAAAGAATCGATAAGTGCTCGAATCTTTGATTAATTGTTATCTGTGTAGTAAACTTCATGTGATATATAATATAAGAATCAAAGAACTTCAATTAGTATTCATTAAAACATAATATCAAATAAGATACTTTTTCCACGGTTTTCATTCGCGTTTTTTGGTAGTTAGGTAAGTTTAATTAGAACAATATAACTTAATTATAATATTATGTAAGAATCAAAGGAAAATATGGTGGTGACCGATAACTGGACAGACTATAAGCGAAATAGTCTGATGATATAAAAATAATGGTAGGATAGAGTTGTGGAAGTTGGGAAGGGAGGCGTATGTCCAACATTGGACGACTAATGGCTGATGATGAGTTTAAATTAAGTTTAGATGTGAATTAATTTATTCTTGCGTAAGCAATGATGCTTGATCTTCTTCTCCTTCTGTCATTGGCTAGGCCTTGTCTCTCCCCTTTCTCTTGTAATTGGGGTGAAAGGTATGGGTGACTATGTATCTTTATATAGGGTGTTTTTTTTAATGGTATACAATACATATAAAATGAAAAAAAAAACATTAAAATAATGTTAATGCATATGATATTGGCTTTTTTCATTAGATAATTTTATGCCATTATTGCTTAAATATGATTTCGGGCATATGAGCACCACGGCTAGCGCAATCGTGAAGTCTAATTTTCGACAATTGTCGTCTTTGTGGATGCGTATTATCCACTAGAGTGTACGTGGTGCGAAAACGATCCATGGTCTTTCCAATAACTTGCTCGGATGGACGATTATGTCGACCGTAAAATGGACGTAGTGCACGATAAGTTTGGCGAACCGAACCATGATTTTCAAAATAATTTTTCACAATTTGCAAGCGCTGTTCGAACGTCAATTTATTCATGGTAAAATGGCAAAACGTATTGACTACAAATCAACTGTCAACTGTCAAATTGACAGTCTGTAGAAACAATGTTGCTAGTTTAAAAACCAAACCTCTAAAAAAAATCCTATACAAACACCTAATAATCTTTTTATCATCTTCTTCTTCTTTCTTGTAATAGACCTATGTGGTCTGTTCTCCAGAGTGTTGCTCTTCCTGTAAAGTAGACTCCCAGCAGTTCTTCCATCTTTTGGGAGGTCTTCCACGAAGACGAGTCCCATGAGGCTGATTATGTAGTGCAATAAAGGGGAGTCTGGTGGTGTCCATTATTTGAACATGACCGTACCAGTCTCTTTTTCGATGTCTGCTCCATCTTATAATATTATCAACCTCACATACTCGTATCTCTCTTATTATGGTGATCCTCACGCGTTCTCTCAGTGTCTTGCCTACTATCGTCCTCAGTGTCTTCAAAGCTTGTTTGGTCCTTAATGTGTCTGCCGTGCTTCGACGCCATTGGTCTTACGCATGCTTTATAGATTCTCATATTACTCTTAATGTCTATGTCTTTGTTTTTCAATATTGTGGATTTTAGAGCACCGGAGATTGCAGCTGCATTTAAAAAATATAAATGAACTATTTCATAATACACATATTAATCCACTGTTTTGACGAAATTCGAGTTGAATGTAACACTTGGTGATGAACTAAAACCTGTTGGCGAAACAGCTGTCGCGACAATTTCTTAAGAAATGAATTGTGATGCAATAACAATGTTTCAAACTACAAGTTAAATACAAATGTAAAAGTTAAAAATACGTAAATAATGAAACCAAATTTTGATACAAAATTTCTTTATTATTATATACATATTTAATGTGAACTTATTGAAAGTTAAGGCATTAACACTGGAATTCCATTGTAATCTACTTTGGGAATTAATTAAACATTGTTTAGACCACTTTTTTTTTCTTTTTCTAAGTGGTCTAAACAATGTTTAATTAATTCCCAAAGTATATTTAATGTGCTTCCACTTGTGTTTATCGTCGACCGGTTTCGGCCGCTTGCTGCCATCTTCACCAGAAGACGATAAACACAAGTGGAAGCACACTAAATACATAAAAATAAAGAAGTTTTGTATAATTATTTTTTTGTTTTCATTATTTAAAATAAACTTTTCTACCAAGAAATTTCAATTAAAAATATCAATTATTTGAAGAAAAAAAAACGCTTTTGATAAATTATCAAAAAGATAATTGTGTTTGTTTT
Organism: Lepidostoma basale; assembly: GCA_022606425.2. Taxonomy (NCBI): domain Eukaryota; kingdom Metazoa; phylum Arthropoda; class Insecta; order Trichoptera; family Lepidostomatidae; genus Lepidostoma; species Lepidostoma basale. The sequence goes on along the minus strand of JAHDVF020000789.1, from coordinate 26,296 downwards.
TCTATTTGACAGATTTCATATAATCACTACCATTTCAATTCACAAAAACATCTGAATTCAGGTAAACACCTTAAATTAAAATATGTACAAATGTGTTTTTAAAATTGAAAAATCATTTTTACAATAAGTATTATACCAAATCATTTAAATATTTATACAGAAAATCTTGATGCTTAAGATGTTCATTGCATGTTGACCAAATATTAAATAATAATTAAGGATTTATCACTCGAGGCTATAACAAATAATTAAGATGAATACGTTTTGATAGATCGGTGAAGGTCATCTTTGAGAATTTAGAAGAAAAAAAAAATAAACCTCAAAGGAAACTCCTATAAAAAAACGAGTTGGTTTTTTAACACATTTGTATACATATAATCTCTTGTGCAGGATTATTTTTCACCATTACATTTATAGCCCAATTAAATGGGATTACAATAAAGCCAAAAGGAGGGGTAATTATATAAACAAAAAATATAATATAGGTATTGTGTTGGTAGGTGTTATGAACAAAATTATGAAAGGATCATTAAGATGCTTAGAACACATGGAAAGAATGAATGAAGAAATAAAAGTAAAAAAAGTATATGTTAACAATGTAAATGAAACTAAAAATAGAGGAAGACCGAGGAAATCGTGGCACGACCAAATAAATCAAATATTGAATATTGGGCACGTGAGGAGTCGGAGAAATCGGCATGCGTGCATGACAAATTGTATAAATGTTGAGGAAACGAGAGTAATATGTCAGGAAAGAAAAGTCTGGCAGGTCATTCCTTAAAGTCAACATGTCTGATATGTAATTTTATTCTTTTTAAAGTTAGTGTTGTGTATACAAAGTATATAAAAAAGAAAAAAGACCAATAATACTCAGGAATATTTACTTTGCGTTAAGGAAGGTGCTCACTAGTTTCGATCGTGACTAAAGATCCTTTAAAAGTTAAGTCACCGAGTTCCATCCGGTCAGAGATGCCGTATTTATAACGTTTGTCTTTTGCATAGCGCAAATAATGAATTGATTGTCAAAGCATCTCGTATACATAGGAAAATGTATGCAGATGAGCCGCTTACTCTTGCTGCGTAGAGCACTGAAACGGTTAGGGCAGAGAGTAAATGTATATGCTTCCAAATCGATAGTACCTATTGGTATTCATATTCAAACCTACTACCTATGTAGGTTTGAATATGAACCTGGCAAAGACCAAGGTGATGGGCACGGAAAGACTGGAAATCAACGTGGATGGCAACAAAATTGAGAATTTACAAGAATATACATAACCAAACCGCAGAGCTAAAAATAAGAATTGGACTAAGCTGGGCAGCTTTCGAAAACATGGGTTACATCCTTAAAAACCGGAAAATACCGATCAACCTGAAACGACAAGTCAATGAAGCCCGAGTTCTGCCAGTTGTTACTTATTGTTTTGAAACTGTAACATTGTCCAAACAAAGTACCGAGAAACTACGAGTGACCCAAAGAGCCATGGAAAGAGCCATATTTGGAATAAGCCTAAGAAATATAATCAGAAACGATACGGTGAGAGAAAAAACAAAGGTCACTGACATCATCCAGCGGGTGGCGTCTTTAAAATGGCAATGGGCAGGTCACGTAGCCAGACGCTCAGATGAAAAATGGACAAGAAGATTGCTGACTTGGAGACCGTGGACGGCAAAGAGAAGTGCAGGGCGACCGCAACTACGGTGGAAGAATGATCTGAACAGACACGTCGGAATAACCTGGATGCAGTCTGCACAAAACAGAGTGACATGGAAGCGAATAGAGGAGGCCTTTGTCCAGGAGTGGATGGGAATATAGTGAGGAAGAAGAAGAAGAAGAAGTATTTGGATTAGAACTTGAACATATAGATATTAGCAAAAGAAAATTCTCTAATTGTTAAGTATTCAGCATCATTAGCGTCGTATTAGTTCAAGTGTTACTACGTCTATGCATTTTTCCAAATCTGCGACTTTAATTTTTTATTTTATTTGACACATTCACAATAGTGTTCCATATCATACGAGTAATATATTTATTGTTACATATTTATGTGCAAACAATTAGTGAATCTTAAAATAGCGCAAGGTTGAATAAACGAACATAAATTATTATTACATTGAGGTTATATACAAATCGGCGACTTAAATGTCTTTATATTTGTAAAAATAAATAAATTTGAATTTGAATTTAGATTTAGAATTTGAACCATCGTCTATCTCGTAAATACGCACTTTCAATTATTCTCTTTTTAAAACCAATGTCAAAGACATCGTAAAACTTTAATAGAACCAATTGACTGGCGTTTGCCAACGAATATTAGGCATTTAATAGAAGCAGGGATGTCGTCATGTTTGGGATCTTTCCTCAAATTCAAAGTGATTTTTCTTGGTTGTTCAACTATCGGTTGTCTCCATTACATGTTATTTGCACTCAATTTATAATAACTGCCAAAATAAACTAAATAACTAACTATCATGCCGTCTCCCCGAAGGGGAACGCAAAAAGACTTTTTAATTTCTAAAATTTCCAGAACTCTTATGATTTCTAAAGTTTGGAGATTGCTCATGAATTAATGATCTTTTTCAGTGAGGTGGTTAGCAAATTCAGAAAAATTGTTATTAGAAAGACATCTTATGTGCTCTTTTATTCTTAATTTAAAAATACGCCTTGTTTTATCTATATAAAAATATGAGCAATCATTACATTTCAGTTTATAAATCCCCGATTGTGAAAATATCTTCCTTGTCTTTATTATTTTTTATTAATTTACCTAAATTATTGTTTGTGTAAAACGCGGGTCTAATGTTACATAGAAGAAATTCATAAGTGTTTTAAATTATGCACCTAACTTGTGGTGAGACATAAAAAAATCAAATTAAAACACTTCAATATGCTGTTTTAATTTCTCTAATTTTTTTATGTCTAACTATCAACTGGAGAGGGAGATTAATGAAGGTAACAAAACGAACTGTTTATTTTGTAACCTTGATAATGCTCCGGTATGAACGAAACCGGTTGGTAGTAGATCAGATATTTTTATATTTTTATTTTTTATTTTAGGGTAACAAACAGCGAGTAAGTACATATATAAAAATATACAAAGAGGTACTCAAATAAGGCCAATTACATGTTACCACAAACATAAATGAATAAACACAGTTAACATTGTTGACTTAAGAAACGAGATTTCACTAAACTAAAATCAAAATAAAACTAACTAAGGTAATAGTATAAAAATTAACAAAAATATAATAATAACAATACAAGTAAAGGAATATAACATTATAGCACTATACACATCGAAAATTTGCTGCAACTATTTTTTAAAAATCATAAGCTTTTAGGTGAAAAACATCGATTGCATTAAAAGATTTGTTATAAGTGTCGCATATCCGGTACATTGCCGGGCTCCGAGCGTAATTGGTGCGATAAGCAGGAAGGTGGAATACTTGGCTCGCGGTGTGTCTTGTACGAAACATAGGGGTATTAATGGTCAATTTGCTAAGAAGTTCGGAGTTATCAATTTTGAAATGTATGATTTTGTGAAGTAGCATCATATTATAAAACCATAAACGCCCCCCAAAAAATAACAATGCACAATTACAAATAACATGTAACTACGGAGACATTAAAAAAAGGGCGGCTTGAATGTAGTATAATTTTTAAAAATAAGTAAATAGTTTAAATAGTGTTATATAAGACAATATAGTGTTTAAATAGTGTTATATAATATATAAGTCAAATAATTTTAAGTTAAGGATATGTGTTGCCCTTAACTGCTCCCTAAAATTAAAAATTACATTATATATTGAAATTATATAGAGTAGGTACTAGGAATGCCTCCCTAGAACGGGTTACCCCGGTTGGGAGGTATTAAAACCATGTACTTGGTAAATGATCAATAAATAAATAAAAATAAATAAATTATGTGGCCTTATAAGAAAAAAAAAATCAATGGATTTCGTTTACGTTTATTTTTAATGAATTATTTGATGGTTAATATTGAATCATTGATATCCACCTATGGGCGATTTTCCCACCTATCATTGGCTAGCACTAATTTTAGCGCTGCCACTCTTTCGATGATGCCCGACACTCGCGAAAATAATAAGCAGATGGAAAACTTGTTTACGGCGCTTTCTAAAGCTATCATGGCTCTTGTATAATATACTACATGACAGAAAATTAATTCTGCTCATTAATTTAGTAGCGCCGCGCTGAGAGGACGGTTGCAGGCGTACATAGTCTCTCGCACCACTGAAATCAGGATCATTACGCTCGATTCTACCTTCGTGGCTGGACTCAAGTTGATCACTAGAGAACACTGACTGTAGTCGATCTCGACGTATAAGTGGATTCCTGTGGATTCCTGTTGGAAAGTGTCGAAGTTCCAGAGAATAGATACTAATTGGAGCGAATTTGGGGAAAAGCCAAACGCTAGGAAACTAGCTTTAAGGTAAACTCGATGTTGTTATTTTATCATATTATAGCGTATTTATATTTTTTAGATACAATTCTGATTTTGAAATAATCTTATAGATAAACAAATATATTGTATATTTCACAATGTTGAAACACTTCATATTAAATAATTGATACGAGTGGAAAGGTCGGTTTTTTAGAAGTTTATTTTTAAATGATAATTAATTTTTTTTTTACAACATTTTTGAATGTATACAAATACTTGTAACATATATACAACTTCCAAAAATTTGTCAGACATGGTGGTCATAAGAAAAAAAATGTGGAATGGGGATTGTTGTATTACATAAAGCGTGCGCTTAACCCAACCAATGACAGGTCATAAGTCCTGTAAACACCTCGATCAACCATATTCTGTTTCCAATTTGCATCTTCGTCTCTATTGAGATACATTTCATTCTTGGGATAATTAATTATTATAAAACGATTTTTTTATTTATTTAAAAAAAAGACAATCAATGATATCAATGATATTAGAAATTATTTTTACAATCTTCAACGTGAGCAGAAAATAGCTTATTATTATGAAGAAGGAATCTGGTCGTGTCCAGGCTTGAACCCATGTCCCCTGGATCAGGAGCCAAGCGTTCTATCCCTTAGACGACCACCCGGTTATGCTTTTTTAAAAGTATTTCCATTTTTCATCGATATTTCGACAGCGACCGGTTTCACCAGGCATCCAAAGGCTTGACCAGTCTGTCGATGCCAGGTAGCTTGGTGAAACCGGTCGTTGTCGAAATAAATAGAAAAAGTGGAAGTAGTTATTACAGACATATGGTATAAGAGTAGTTTTATTCCATTATTATTTAACATGAACTTAGTAAAATCATTAGATTATAATATTATTTTTATTTTATTTTATGGGAATAACATATTTCATCTTGCTAAGGCATTCAAATGGGTGGTGATATAAGAGACAGAACGCTTGGAGGAGACTTGATTTAGCCATTGCTTTAAATCCTTGGTGTTAGTTTAAAAAAGAAAACATTTGACCTTATCAATGCGAAACACGTCATTCCCATAAAATAAAATATACAATTATATGAAATAGATGTTTTCAATAACATTCAGCTTTGTTTTTGTTTTCAAGTATCTCGATGAAAAACACCAATTCCAATAATTGTGTCATTTAATATTAAAATAAAAATTTGCATACATAATATCATTTGCATAACAGATAATCTGATGTGACTATTTTCAATAGGATAATAAAATAATCCAACTATCTTACCATCACGCCATCTCCCCGGAGGGGTAGGCAGAAAGAATGGAACGCCACACAGTATTGTCCTGACATACTTCTCTCAATTCCTCTACATTCATACATCCTGTCATGCACGCACGTCGATTTCTCCGACTCCTCACATGACCGACATTCAATATTTGATCGATTTCACGCCGTTTACATACTCGTATACTTTCTTTACCATTCTGTCTTCACTCGTTCTTTCCATGTGTCCAAACCATCTTAATGACCCTTTCCTTATTTTGTTCATAACACTTTTATTCGTACCATATTCACTTCTTATACTTGCATTTGTCACTCTATTATATACAGATTTGCCACACATTCGTCTTAGAGATCTCATTTCTACTGCATTTATTCTACTTTCATCCTTCTTTTGCCAGTTCCATGCTTCACTTCCATACATTAGGGTCGGCACAAGAACACCATTGTGCACTGCCATCTTGGCTTTTTTGGATAGCCTTTTGTTTGCGATGCCAACTTTAAGTGCACCATTTATTCTGTTGCCTGCCCTGACCCTTCTTTCAATATCCTTCTTCACCCTCCCATCCTTTGTAAACATACTAAACATAAACATACATCAATATATATTATTATATATTTTATAAACTGGATGATAAATAAAAATTAGCTGTCTTAATTTTCTGACAATTTATACATTTAATATTAAGAATTAATTCGTAATGTGTTTAGAAAATATTTTTCCTTAAACATAATGCATCTCCATTTAATTATTATTTGAATATTGCGGTAAGAAATATCATAAATAAAATCAATCACGTAACTTATGCTTTATTCTAGTATATATTGTATAAAATAATTATAAAATGAATGTGAAATACGTCAATTTTTTTCATATATTGAGATAATTTATAGTTTTTATTTTTTAAATTATTTTGGTGGGAATGAAGGTGTTACAGACAAAATAATGAAAGGAAAAATACGGTGGTTTGGACACATGGAATGAATGAAGAAAGAATGGTAAAAAAAGTATTTGTTAACGATATAAATGAAAACTTTGAATGTCGCTGTCGGCTACGTGGGGAGTCAGAGAAATCGCCGTGCGTGCATGACACAATGAATGAAGTGTTAAGGAAGCAAGAGAAGTATGTCTGGAAAGAAAAGTGCGGCAGTATTGGGATAGAACATCGCGTGGATGTAATAATAATTAAGAAAATTAATATATCCGAACATACGAACAAAATACACTATGATGTAACAGTATATTATTCCAAAATGCCATACGCGATGACATCATGCAGTGTATACGAATATATGAGTGACTCCAAATATACTTGATTAATTTTAATATCTTTACTCTATTTAACAGATGTACATTTCATGCGTTCTTAATTCTTGTACACACACGTGTACGCACATACATTCTTCTCTGCGTACTTATGTGTCACAAACTTTTTTAAATATACACGACAGCCCCGTTTAACGGAATTTCCGGGTCTTCCGAATCACGGTTATATTTTTTGTATTATCATTCACTATTCTGCTTTATACAGTAAGCGTGGCGGGTGCATTCGTGTTTTATTATTCACTAGATGTACCCAGCCACGGCTCAGTCAAATGGAAAATAGAACTACCATACTGGCCCACACCACACATTCGTCCCGCATCCAGGTTCAACCGGTCGGTAAGGCCATTATTTGTCACCGTCCCCAAATCTCCACCCGAATATTTCTGTCTAGGTTCCCCACAAGCCCTCCACACTCCTACCTACCAAATATATTTACAGGTACGTCGCGTCCCGACTGAGGTTTTCCATGGTTCCCTCAGTTGTACGGCAAATGTCGGGATGCTTATTAGCTAGTCCATGGAATCCCATATATTGGAACTCCACTTCAATTAGTTTCATTTCTAATTTCTCTTTCTTCTCACCCCTCTCACCTTTCTAACTTCTTTTTGGCAATCTCTGCCAACCTAAAGCTATATTACTTCGCAAAACTGCAAATTAAACAAGTCCACACCGCCCTGACAAATAAAATGCAGGGCATCACACAATAGATTCAACTCAAGTTAAAAAAAAACTACTAAATATCGGACCCAACCCATCAGATCCTCTAAGAAACCCTCTTCTCACTATCCAACAATATTTAACCACTACATCCAAAAAAATAATTCCAAATTTTTGGGGAAGAATAGCTTCCGGGCTGAAACTCCGGGCTCAGGTAGATAGGCAAAAACATTGGCGTATTTGAATGCAACGTTGTGTCAAAATTTCAAAGCAATCGGTAAATAACTTTCGGCGATTTTAAATTTGAACACGCAATATTTTTTTTGAATGTCAACTTTGCATTAATAAAAAGATTTTCTGCTTAATGCTTACACCTAATCTTAATGGATGACGCTAGTGTAGATTGAACTAAAAAATGTGAAGTGTTCCTCAACATTGTAGCATATATACATCTTCCAAAAATTTGTCAGATGTGTTGGTCGTAAGAAGAGCGGAATGGGGAATGTTGTTAACATAAAGCGATCGCTTAGCCCAACCAATGAAAGGTCATAAGTCCTGTAAGCGCCTCGACCACCATATTCTGTTCCCAGAAAATAATTTTCATCTTCGTCTCTATTGAGATACAATTAATCCTTAAAAATGATTAACCCGCAATGAGTAAAATCCAGTATTTGTCTACAAGTATTTGTAAACATTCAAAAACATAATGTATTTTTCCAAAATGTCACATTTATGTAAAAAATAAAATATTATTTTACTGCATTTTTAGCGTTGTGGTGCATTCGTTTATAATAGGCCTATTGTAATGTCATTTGCTATTGTGGGGCTTGCTCGCCCGCGAACCGTGACCCCGTGAACTACACAACTATTCGATCATCTTATATGAAATACATATTTTCCGGTTTAACTTAATTTTCGTTTAACCGAAGCCTCAACGATCCCATCAAATTCGGTTAAACGGGACTTTAGTGTACTTTGTTACGTTATGCGAATTCCTAATGCACAATATGCATTTGTTTATGTATTATACATGAGTAAATAAATATTTTAATGAACAATGTTTTTAAAACTACAAAGTTATACAAATACAACACGAAGTTTATTAAATTTTTTTTTTGGAAAAAAACAAACATGTTTCGAAAACAATTTCCGTTTAATGTTCGTGTCAAAACTGACCACATTCATGAAATTTTTCAATAACATTTAACAATGGGATTCACTTGAACTACTTGATTGTCACGAGTTAAGAATACATTACCACAGATATTGTTCAATTGTGTCCGTGTTATATATATCTAGTCACATATATATTTAGAAAATCAATTTCATATTTGAAATTTCATGATAGAAGTACATTGTTAATAATAAAATTATTTTTGTTTTTGTTTAAAATGTACATTTAGTTATATATAATCCAAAATTGTTTGTATCTTCGATCGGTTTCGACAGCTCGCTGCCATCTTAACTAGAAGATGGTAGCGAGCTGCCGAAACCGATCGAAAACATATGTATTAATGGATTTTAATGAAATATGCATTTAAAAAAATTACATTTAAATTTTTTTATTTACGTTGTATACATTTATGTGCTCTCACCCTGGAATATATTTTAAAGAATTAAATTGATGTAATGCTGATTAGCAGTAACCCTGAACAAATATCTACGATGCTGGAAGAAATAAATAAAGCATCAAAGAAAATAGGACTTTGCATTAATATTGGGAAAACGAAAAACAAGGCACCTACCCAGGCGTCTATTTTTTTGGAATTTTTTATAACAAAAATATTTGAATTTTATAAAAAAAAATTATTGGTTGCCATTAGCAAAAATTGGCATAGGAACAAATACACATAAAGGTTCGAAAAATCACTAAAATTTGACATTTGATATATTATTGTAACACCTGATGATGCCAACATAGGTAAACGAAACAGCTGTCGCGTAAAATAAAATACAATTGTGAAACATAAAACAAGTTTTTTTTTTTAATTTAACAGTTAATAATTTTAAAGTATCATAGTGTTTCGGCCAAAACAAAGGACAATTTAAAAAAAACGGAAATGTTATTTTAAATTGCAATTAAATTAATCATTTATTAAAATAAACAAAACGAGATTAATAAAATTTTCAGATTCTGTCACTCAATCAGATGATTTTCCAAATGGTTTAATATTTCCTATATAAAATAAAATAATGCCAACTTCGTATAAATATTTAATCCTTATGTATGGAAGTGAAGCTTGAAGCTGGCAATGCTTGGGGATGCATGGATGTAGAGGAATCTCGAGAGGTATGTCAAGACATAGCAGTATGGCGGTATATCCTCTCTTTCTATCCCTCCGGAGAAACGGTGTGATGGTTAGTTAGTTAGTTAGTCATATAAATATATTGTTTTCGAACCCAACATAGAAATCCTCTTATTCTAAAAATAAATATCTCTGCAGATTCCGTCATGGGCTCAATGTTCAGTTATCTCTGGTGGGGCGGACAGGACCCGGATGTTATTGACACCATATCTGGACTCTCAATTAGAGATATTTATAATGTGAGGACATCATGGAAGAAAGCGAGCGCTGATGGAGTGGCCTCAGGAACTGAATTGTTTATAAGGTAAGGTCAACCAAATGTTTATTTGAAGAAACATTTCACCTCCATCATAATAAATAAAAAATCAACTCTGTATGTGACACAGAATTGGTTATGCTTAGAAAAACATAATCTCTTGCCACGTATTTGACCATTCACCCAAACCAGTTTTTTAAAGAACTGTTTTTTCCTTTTTGTGTCATATGTTGACTTCACTATGTTGAACCGGGAGATTTTTTGTACCCTCTGTCCATTGAAGAGCTGCCTAGGGTGCGTAGTAATCCGATAAGTTCTATAGATCCATAATGATTTCATGGGTAAATAACGTGTCTCTTTCCGACTAAATTCTTGCTAGGTGTGCTAAGCTACCAAGGATTGGAGAGAAGGAAGAATATCCACTTGGGAGTTCACTTCTTTCAGCTGATTGGCGGCCGTATACAAAACTCGGATGTCCTGAGTGATATAGGTCTATTTGTCCCTGATAATTACCTTCGTCAAAGACAGCACATATTGTTTTATTTGCCGCGCTGCAGAACCAACTTGCCAGTGGTTATGCCTGTGGGTATGGCAATCTTATTGCTTAATCGGGTCGCCTCGGACGTCGACATATTTCGTGATAGTGTGAGTTGCCTCAGGGATGCAATATCAATGTTATGATTCTTTCTAATTCTTAAGCTCTTTTTATGTTTATCTTTTAAATTCTCATAATGTAATTGCAAACGATCTGGAATTATATGTCTGTAATGTTTGTGATTTAAAAAAAAAAAATAATAAATAAATTAATAAATAATCACAGTGGTTTCTCGTTGTCTCCTCTGATATTTTTCTGTGGGGTTCGCCTCCCCTTAGTTGGGTTGTTTCCTTTAGTCACTATCCGCTATTACACTGATTTCAATGTCAGTGGCTATATTGCCCGCGGTTCGCGGGGCCTAAAGACCAATCGTCGATGCTGAATAGAAGTTCTTGGTATTGCTAGTGATGCTATGCAGTTTTGTTTTTCGTGATATTTTATAGAAGTATACATTCCAGCATGGTTTATTCCATCACGTCTTAGCAACCTTTAGAACTTCCTATGAACTACTGCCAAGAAATGACAGTAGATCCCGGGGTCCCGCTTACTTTGTTCCATTCATAAATATAAGTTCACATTATGTTATGTAATCATACTCGCATGGACAGGTCTAGAAAGTGCAACAGTTAAACTGATGAAATGCGCTGCTGTGTCTTTTAACACTTTGGTATGTGTAGCGAGCCTTTTATATATACTGCTAATCGTAAGGTATTATTAATGTAAATATGACACATTTGTACTGGGTTCATATTGTATATTATCCCTCCTAAGGTAAGATGATCAAACTATTATTATATAATTCTATGTAACTAATACCGCTCTATTTTCCTTTTCAGATATTTCACGGCACATCCTGAATATAAACAATATTTCAAAATGTTTAAGGACATTCCAATAGAAGACTTGAGAAAAAGTATTCAATTTAATGCCCACGCCCTTAACATTATCACCACCCTGACTGCGATTGTAGATAAGCTTCACGAGCCAGCACTGGCGGCAGTCATGTGCAAAAAGATCGGCTCTACTCACCAACCACGTAAAATAGAGGAGAAACATTTCAATGTACGTATGGCTACATATTTAATTTCAGTAAATTTTAAATCTCTCAATCATAACGAATTTTAGCATTACAAATTCAAACGTTCTTTTTATAATTTATTGACAAAATTAAACGGCTAAATCCTTTCCTGGCCATGCCAAGCGAATATGAACTCTAAAAATTGGACTCAGAGCTCGATTATTAAGGTCTATATTCGCCTGTACTACGAAAATTGTCAATAAATTTTTAATTTAAATTTAATAATTTATATGTATTTTCATTTGATTGCTTTTCTTTAGGATCTCAAGGATGTTCTGGTAAAGATGTTTGTAGAGCTGTTAAAGTTTGACGAGGCGGTCATGAAGTCTTGGGTAAGAATGGTTACCTTCATGTACACCAACATTTTAGGCGAATTGTCACCCGGCAAGAACTGACATGTTGGAATGCCTTAGAGTATTATTAATGAATATTATCTGCACCTCATAATTTTTCCATAATATTTTCACCAAAAATATTGTATATGTGTTTATATTCATCTGAAATAAATGATACTGGTATAATATGAACAAATTGTGTTATTTATTCCTATAATTGACAACTACTCTTAGAAGAAGGAAAACTGTAAGAAAATGATTTAGATTTGTTTACCAAGATTTTGTGCTGTGTAATTCTTTAGCGTAGTATTGAATTTGATCAACTAACAACTGAGTATTTAATTAATGTGAGTATGTGTTTATACAAAAAACCAAGGTTTTAATTATTTATCAGAAATAATTACAATACTTGCCCTGTTTGACCTAGAGCATAGGTTTCCAATCTTTTCTGGGCCACCGCCCCAACCGTTCAACGCCCCCCTCCCATAAAAGTTATTCGAAAATGATAACAATGCATACAATAAAAAAATAAACCAATATTTAAGTTTAATTTGCTTTATTAGTACCTTCGTGATCAGTGTGTTTTCTTGTCTTTTTAGATTAGGGGAGAGTCCGGCAGTACCGGCCGGCATCCAGTACCGGCCAGTCACTGTTTCCGAAATTCTATAAGGGTTGGCGCATAGTCGGTTCACGGCATTTGTGTAGTTTGCTCTCATAAGCATATACCCCAAGCGGCGTCAACCTGTCGCAACCTGCTTGCTGTCAGCGTGAAGATTTGCATTACGCGCGTTGGGCGTACGATACCTATATTTTTTATCTGCCCACGCTCTCTATTTTTTCTGGGTGTACTGCCCCCTGAAAGTCTCAAACGCCCACAAGGCGGCGTTATCGCCCACTTTAAGAACCTAGGACCTAGAGATATGTAAAACAACCAAAAAATAATATTGATGTTGATATTGGAAATTTCTTGGTAAGTTCCCTAAATTTAGAAAAAACCCTAAATTCAGTCAACCGAAGTGGAGTAATACTGCATCAAGACAATGCACGACGCCTGAAAAACCTTGCTCTTTCTGACTATGGAGCATTCCCTGAAAGAAAGAAAAAAATCTAAAATATCCGATATTTTAATTCAAAACCACTAGATTTTAAAAGAAGGCAAGGGGATACCACTCTGGATATATTCCCCCAGGTCATCACCACGAGGCCAACTCAAGGGTGATAGTCAACATTATGGAGACATGACAAGACACAGAAAGAAGAAGAAGGTATTTAAAATTTACAAAATAGATCGGAAGAGTTGTCAATAATGATAGCAATTACATTTTATAATTTTATCAACAACAAAAAAATCAATAAATTTTAATGCGCCACTACAAAATAATGGTTTAATTAAAATAAATAAGAGATTTAGGAAACCAAAATTTGAAAATGAATAATTATTATAATCAACGTAATTTTTACAACAGTTGTTTAGCTAGGTATTTAAATTAACTTATACGTAGAGCCATGCGCTTTTTAAAATAGTTTTATACGATTTCAAAGTGCGTTCAAAATAACAAATAAGAAATAAAAATCCTTTTATTGCACCAAATAGTCGCATTACTGCTGATACGTGAATGAACGATATAATTTTAATTTTCGAAATTTTCCGAATGTTTTTTATGTTGATGAGAATATATTTGACTCTTTCTCCCGAAATATCGATGTTAACCATATAATATATTCAATTCTACTTTTGAGTTTTAAAATAAATATAATACAATGGAACCTATTTAAGAACCGAGATGATACTGTTACTGCCATCTATGTTTGAACTTATTTACTAGTTAGTTTAGCCTCAAACCAAAATGCGATAAAAACGTTATGATTAATGAAATGGTTTCACTATTAATAGACAGAGTGACAATTATTTTAGTTGCAAAAAAACAGATGTAGATATAATAATGTTATCATGAGATTGTTTATTTGGGATTCATATTTAAATTGATCATTATTGTATAATTAGGTTAAAAAGCTTCTAGTTCTCCGCCGTGAAGCAGGCCTTGTAATATTATGTTGTTATAATAATTATTTTCCTCCGAATTCCGCTTTGCTCCAATTTTCGAGTATAATTACTTCCCACCTTTAATAATCAATAAATGATTGTAATACTTCATCTTGTTTTATGTTTTTAATTAAAATTCTTAAATAAATAGTTTGACTAAAATTCATAAAAAAAAAGAAGTATTAATTAAACCTTAAATTATTATTATTTTATAATATTGTATAAAATGGAATTTACTACAATACATTCATATAATCGGTTAATTAAATTTTAAATCACTTGATTACCTGTTAAAAAAAAATAATAAAACGTATTTTTCAAAAAACGTATTTTTATTTATGCTTTAGTATTCGTTCTTGTGAATAGCTGTTTCAGCAAGCAAATTAGTACCAAAAATTTATAAACATGGTATTTACAGTGGAAGGATTACAAAACAAGAAAATTATACAACAACAACAAACCATCACGCCGTTTCTCCGCAGGGGTAAGCAGAGAGAATGGACCGCCACACTACTCTATCCTGACATACCTCTCTAGCTTCCTCCACATTCATACAGCGAGTCAACACGCACGACGTTCTTCCGGCTTCTGACAAGACCAACCTTTAATATATGATTAATTTGGTCATGCCATGTTTTCCTCGGTCTACCTCGACTCCATACTCCATTTACATCGTTTTAACTATTCTTTATTCACCCATGCGCTCGATAAATGTCCGAACCAATGCATTGATCCTTTCATAATTTTGTTCATAACACCTTATTTCGCTCTACATTCCTTTCTAATATCAGCATTTGAGATTCTGCCGTACATCATTCTAACACACATACGTCTTAGGGACCTCATATCTTCCGCAATTATTCTGCTCTCATCTTTCTTCTGATAGATCCATGCTTCGCTTGCGAAAATTATATAAACAATTTATATGATTCTGGCTAAATTTACTTTTGGATAGCCTATGATAAGTTAGATCAGCGGTTCTCAAAGTGTGCTCCGCGGAGTCCTGGGGTCCCGCAAGGCCTCTGCGAGGGCTCCACCACGCCAAGCAGCAAAATAAATCTACAATAATGTTACGATTAAAAAGAGCTAACAAAACAATTAAGATTGTACGAGTAGGTTTGTGGCGACTCGTTTGTGGCGAATCGTCAATTTTTGCTAATTTTAGGGCTCCGTAAAATACATAGGGTTTAAAAACAACCAAATAAATGTTTGAGAACCGCCGAGCTAGTTAAAGTGAAAACCACGCCATTCAGAACAAATTCTTAACTAACTCTGTACGATTTAATTTTTAACTGTAACACTTAAGAATTCAATAAAAAAACAAATTGCTAGAAAAGTTCCATGTCTCAACAATAGCTGTTTATTTTACTTTCTACTGCATCCTGTTTTCTATATACGTTTGGTACACTTTCATTCCCAGACATATGTCTTTAGGAAGTGTCACATCCCTTAACCAAGCCACAGAGGCTGTCTACGTGCCATCCCCGTATGTGGATTACAGCAGGGTTGAAAATTGAAACATTTAAATATATAATAATTAAATAAAACGATATTTTTTTATAAACTGCTAGTAAGTAGTTAATAAAATAAAATAAACTAAATATTATTTAAGATGAACTTCCATCAAGAGATTTCAGTAAAATCATTAGGAAATCTTAAAAATAAATATGATATATGATTATGTATTTAGGCGATGAACAAAAAAAAAATCATATAACAATCAAGATCACCTTCGTGGCCGAGTGGTAAGTGTATTGACTGCCACTCCGAATGTTCCGGGTTCGATTCTCGGCGAGGCCAGTGTTATTGTCACACTGTCTTTGGTCTGGTGTAGAATTCACGTGACAATAAAATGGCGAAAGATTAGCTACCTATCACATGTCACGAAAATCACAATGATAACTATAATACCCTTTACATCAATTTGGCTCATCGTCACCTGAGAGTAAGAGGGTTCCAACTAACAAAATTTCACATTTGGCTTTTTTTCGTGAAAAGGGTTCTTACTAACCTTATCTATACGCACAATTAATAAAAACATGTAATAGTATCGTCATTTTAATGTTAGGAAAATAATCAAGTTCTATGTGATCATTCAAAACACAAGATTCACTGAAGAAGGATTCATTTACAATTAGAACTTTATTATTCCAACTGTCACCAGACAAAATTTACACGTTTCTCGGTAAAAGAGTTTCTTCTGTTTCAGATGGAACCCTTTTATTCCGAAATACACACCCGAAACCAACAAAACTTTGACTTCATTTTTCTCACCTTTTTACTTTTGACACTTGGAACCTTGTTACTCTCAGGTGACGTCATGCTGTCATGATGTAAAGAGCGATTCAACAAAATAATAATAACAATAATCACATTTTTTATTACACATATTCAAATTAAATTCTTATGAAGTAACCATGATGTGTAAAAAAAATTATAAATGTTCTCTAAAGCTATGATAATATCTGTAATTATAAATTAACTTAAAATGTTAAAAATAAATCATAATTTATTTGTAAATATCAATATCAAACTCATTATTCTTTTTCCTTTTTATTACCACCTTGTCTAGGGGACATAACATTTGGCTCCTGATCCAGAGGACTTATGTTCGACCCTGGATGAAATTGATGAATAAGCAATTTTTTGAAATCGGAAAGTTTGATTGTTATAAAATTGGAAATTTTATGACATAAACGAATTATTGCACAAAAGTTTTTTTATAATACTTAAATAGTCAAATACACAGCCCTATTTCGGATTGAAATCTTGCCCACAAATCAGTAAAACATTCGAAACATTGTGAACGTATGAAAAGGTATTGTTGTAGTTCACCGACGTAACATCAGTAGTGCGATTCGTTGATTGCCTTTTACAAATTGTCTTGTAAATACACTTGAAATATTTTGGGTTTTGAGGATGGTTGACACTTCGCATGCTACACCGCATGGTATTTGGTGCAATAGAGGACCCAATCAAGGAGCATAATGGCGCATGTGACGTCTTAACACTATCTATGTACTAGAGGAATTTCACACGTATTCTCTACTTTACATGGCTAATAAGAACTCTGGAGTATTCTTACCTCCGGATAGTACTTTCTTATCTTTTGCTGAAGTGAAAACAATCTTATTGGATCCATTCGCTCACCTTCGTCCACCATTCGTCCAGGAAAATTTCGTAAATCTATAATTGAGGCGTATAGAAACAAAAACGGTAATGTCAGCATCATCAAATTGTTGGTGAACAATGAAAAATGTTTTAATTTAAACCTGTTTAAGGTTATACGATGCAACAATTTTAAAATATTAAAACATAGCGTGCAGCTATAATTTAAGTAAATTTTATTTATACCCGTGGTTTCTTTTCCAAGATATCTGCTATTTTACAATTGACATTGCCGTTTTTGTTACAAATTTTCTGACACTGCTGGTTTTGTTTTGAATGCAGCATGACATTGCCATGTTTGTTATCACACCTTTTCATACGAACGATATTTTCGACGCCATCTTGAAAAATGTCATTTCTTGCATTCTGATTGGTTCATTTAGTAGCTGCCGCTTTTGTTCTGAAAATTTGTTGACACTATCGGGTTTGTTTCAAATCTGATTTAAAAAAGTCGGAAATGTATGTTTTAATGGCGGATTTGTTTCAAACTAAATGTACACTCAGATTGTAATAATCTTTTTGCTATCAAACTGAATATTTAACTCATTTTCGTATTTTGCTTAACATTGCCGTATTTGTTTCTATACACTTCAATTGTAGTTAAAGCTGGATTAAGACTCTAAGTAACCGAAAGCACTAATTTGAGGGTACCCTCTTACACTTGGCATTGCATTATTTTTTTGATGAACTTTTTGAACTTCATAAAAAAATCTAATCCGGCACAAATCACTTCTTTCTCAGAACAGCAAAGATTGGTTTGAGAATAGGGACCTGGGATCCTGGGACCTAGATCTGTTGTTGCAGTGGAAACTTGGAAGTGTAGGAGCAATCATGAGATCTGCAAAATAACCCAACATCCTGTTATAATGAGCACTTAGAGAACATTCCGCAAGGATCGAGCCTTGGACCATTATTATTCCTAATCCTCATAAACGACATTCAAGATTGCATTCGGCACGGAACCTATCTGCTCTTTGCAGATGATCTAAAGCTATTTTTGAGAATCCAGTCTATTGATGACTGCATAAAATGGCAGTCTGATAGAGATGCGATAGCAAAATGGTCAATGGAGAATAAACTGGAATTAAACAACAAAATACTGTTGTATACAATAAAAAAAACAGAACAATCAAAACCTTGTACGCGTCAAGACCAGTTGGAGTAAGATTTCTAGGAAGATCTAGACAGAAACTAATGCATAATGTTCTGGCTGATCTGGTTAAGCTTGACAAAAAGAACTGGTGGGAGCAAATGGTGCAAGATTATGGAGCATGCTTCCACGTCCCTCTGTCTCTTGCATAATGCATCCAGGTTATGCTGACGTGTCCGTTCAGGTCATCCTCCCACCGTAGTTGCGGTCGCCCTGTACTTTTTTGCGGTCCTTGGTCTCCAAGTCAGTAGTCTTTTTGTCAATTTTTCGTCCGAATTTCTGGCTATGCGCCTAGTCCATTGCCACTTTAGAGTCGCTACGCGGTGGGTGATGTTAGTGACCTTTGATTTTTTTCTCACGGTAACATTTCTGACTCTTCTCTAAAGCTTATTCCTAACATGGGTCTTTGGATCATTTACAGTTTTTCGGCACTTTGTTTGGACAATGTTACAGTTTCGAGGCCATCAGTGGCAACGGCAAATAGCGTCACCAATAAACTGCGGCTAGCTACATTTGCAGTCAAAATGATATCAAACTACTGCTGAGAACATTTGCAACAGACAGATAGTCCCAGTTCATCATAATAGTAAAGACAATTTAGTTGTAAGGAATTAAAGTTAAATGATTTATAATGAACATCCACATATGAGCTGCAAACGTAGTATGCCGTAGTTCCCAACCATTTGTTTACTGCAAATATAGCCAGCCGCACTATAGGGGTTAACACAATTTTGATGAATTTTGTAATTATTGTATGGTAGTAACCGCGAGAGGTAATGATCTTATTTGGGGGATGTTTGGGTAATAATCTGGGTTATAAATATTGATAACATTAATCAAGCGTCCAATATGAACTCCTAAATGGGCCTACATTCGTCAGAGGGCGTAAACTGCTCAATCATTTCCAGAAATACGAGCTGTTATCATAGTTATTACCATTATTCATCAAATTCTGCGTAATTGCTAAAAAGTAATTCAAAATGCCTACAGATGGTATCAGATTTTATGATATGAAATTTTGAATCTAATTACCAATTATAATAAAAGAACTGGTAATGTTTTGCGAAAATACATGTCAATTTAAATAGCACAGAAATAATGTAAGAGAAAGCGGTGTAAGTAACTATTAAATTAACATAACTTACCATTAAAATAAACAAAAGTTGTTTAAAAATAGAAGAACTAAAAATTCTATAAATTATATGAAATATTCACGACACGTGTTTCGTCTTATGAGGACATCTTCGAGTGTCTCTCAGGTACGATGTTTTTCCAAAGGGGTAGGTAGAAAGATTGGACCGCCACACTGTTATTTCGCTTCTCGCTTTCTCAACAATCATATACTAATAATAATAATAATTAGGGTAATTTGTATAGCGCCTTTTTTGTGAATAGCTCACCTCAAGGGCGCTTTGATAATGTTTTTAGTCATGAGAGCTGCATGTGACACCAGCAATCAGATAACCGTTGTTTACATTTTATGGGATATTTTGAAAAGGTGGGTTTTTAGGTGAGATTTAAAGTCTGTCGGATTGTCAATGCATCTGAGGCGTGCAGGAAGCATATTCCAGGCGGACGGACCTGCCACTGCGAAGGCCCGATCTCCGAAATTTGTCCGGGGGTTGCGCTTTGGCTCAACTAATCTGCCTATTGCCGAGGAGTTTGCTGATCGAAGCGTAGATTGCCGCAAGTTAGGGCTATCAGCCACAAAGTTCAGATATATAGGCTGGTGCCATTCCGTGAAGCGCTTTAAAAACCGTCCAGCATAGTTTATACTGGATTCTTTCAGGACACTTGAGCCAATGAAGATCTTTTAGATGTTGTGAAATATGCGAGTTTTTTGGAACACCTTTTATAAATCGTGCTGCCGCATTGAAAACGGATTGAGGTTTGTTCGTTTGTTTCTTGGGTATGTTGGCATATATGCCGTTGCAATAGTCGAGTCGAGATACGACGAAGGAATTAACAAGTGTTTTAATGCATCAGTGGGAATATTTCTTTTGATTGCTTTGAGCTGCCTTAGGTGAAAGAAGCTGGCGCTCACTGTCTTATTTATTTGGGTTTTTAATGCTTAGATCTGCTTCGAAGTTGACTCCAAGAAGTTTTATGGAGTTATTAGGAGTATATGTCCTCTCATACACTCACGTCAATTTATTTGACACCTTTCATTTTTCTTTGATTATTTGATTTATTTGATCATGCCACGTTTTCCTCTGTCTTTCAATATTTCTAGTTCTATTATTTCTTTACCATTCTTTCTTCATTCATTATTTCAATGAGTCCAAACTGTCTTAATGATCATTTCGTTATTTTGTTCATAACACTTTCATTAACAGAAGATAAACTTAAAGAGAAACAGTGTATTATAATAAATAAGGAATATATGTAATGAAAGAATCTTCTTATTCTTTTTCATCTTAGTTTAGGTCGTATGACCTGTTTGTGACGGTGGGCTGTCCTAGGATGATGATGTCCAGCCATCTCTCCATCTCTTTGGCGGCCTTCCTGGTAATCTCTTATTGCTTGAGTTTTCATCTTTTGAAGTTGGTACACATACGAGTATGTATACGAGTATGTGTACTCGTATACAAAGCAGACACATTAACACATACAAATTTAAAAAAAGTAAAAGACTTTTAGAATTCAGAAATTTAAAAGTTGACATATATTCGTCATGGAACACCTCATTGGCTCCAAAGAATGCCAGTTAAAATGCTAACATTACCAACAACAACTATACAGAGTTTCAACTCAATCGTATGAACGATGCACGAACGCATGGGAAACGAATACACAGATACTCCTATTGATTTTTATACAATCTATTAGAGAAATAAGAAGAAGATAGTGAAAATTGTTTTCTGGTTATCTAATTAAAGTTTTTTTTAACCTTATCTTCTATCGAATCACGCATTGTCGTTCACCATTTGATTCCCAATAACGTTTGATTTATTTTCCGGGAAGAAACTTTTGCGCGAAGCGAGTGTAAAAAAACTTCCGCTCCAACAATGGCCGGCAGACATCTCCGGCGCTGAGTAGGGGGTTTTTCGAAATCTTCTTTCGACACATTTTAATATGTTTTCTCAGCACCGCCTTGACAATATGCCAACTTGATGGTGAAAAACTTTCAATTTAGTCTGATTTATACGCTCGTTGAAAATAGTTCTCCGAATGCCTTTTACTAAATTGTAAGCTGTTGAAATTCAAGTTACCTATCTCAGATTGTAAACAGATTTCGGTGAACACGTTTGATTTAGTTTTATGTACGCGGGAGGAGTGAATTCAATTATATAATATAAGGGTGTTTCATATTCGGGATCCCAAAATAGGTATAACGGAAATTCCATAATAATATTGCGTTAAATTCGTTCGTACGAGTATAACGATGTTGATATTTAGATCGAGGTATGTTGTCATTATATAATGATTACGATGTTGCAAACAAATTGATTTACTATAAATAATGGGAAATGTGGAAAGCAACGGGAAATTACCACATTAAAATGGCCAAAGAAACAGCTAAATATTTTAGATTTTGCTCCACACCAATCCCTAGGATTTGTAACATAAAAATAATTCCTGAATATCATATCATTTATACTGATCAAAACGTCAGTTTCTACTAACTAACCATCACGCCGTCTCCCCGGAGGGGTAAGCAGAAATAATAGAACGCCACACTGCTTTGTCCTGACATAATTCTTTCGATTTCTCTACATTCATACATCTTGTCATGCACGCACGTCGATTTCTCTGACTTAGTAATTATCAAACCATCAATAATTTAATGTGGTAGTTTCCCATTGTATTCCACATTTGTATGCAGCGGGTTATTTGAATCCAATTACTGTATACAACTTTTAATGAACTATTGATTCTCACGACATGTGGTAGGTAGCTCATCTACTATCCATGTGAATTCTACACCAGACTAAAGACAGTGTGACAATCATACTGTCAACCTCGGGAATCGTACCCTTTTTTCTTCTTCTCAAAAACGAAATAAAATTGCGTTAAAACAAAATATTTAAATGTTCCATTTATGATCAAAAATCTTGTTAATTTCTAATTCATTTTGCGTTCGTTTCATTTGAACGGATTGATAACCGACAAATAAATTACAGTTAGCAGCACACGCGATAGTTTTGTAGATGATATCGTTAGTTTAATAAGAATAACTGTGAAAACATGAAATGAAACACGCGGTATGAATTCTCGCAGCACGCCACCAGCGGATAATCGAATTTTCCTGAAATTAGATTATTAAGTCCTTTGTATTATGTGGAAATCTCCCTCTCACGTGTTCCATAAAGTATTACTAATGTTTATACGATTTAAATTTACATTTGCCTTTAAAAAACGCATGTAAAGCCAGTCCAAGCGCACGAACAACCGTTAATGTATTATATTATAATGTGCATTTAATAGAAATTATATTTTGAAGGCCCTTATAGAAAGAAAATAGTTTGGATACTTTGGAAATTAAAAATAACTTTGTTTATAATCCATTAAATATTTTTAAAAATAACATGTTTTGGAGGATACTTAGATAAGAAAATATATATTTTTTTAAACAGTCCACTGTTTTGGCCAACACATTATGATACTTTAACATTTTATAATTGTTAATGAAAAAAATTGGTTTTTGTACCACGATTGTATTTTATTTTACGACAGCTGTTTCATCAACCAATGTTGACATCATCAGGTGTAACAATAATTTAATATATATCTGACAAATTTTTGGAAGTTGTATATATGTCCTATGCCAGATTTCACATGTCAGTTTCAATGTGCCATCTATGAAGATTTTGATTACATATGTTAATCTTTTTAAGATTACTCTATATATAATCTACATACTAACGCCATCTATGGAGATTTATGTTTATTAAGCATTAAGCAGAACATCTTTTTAACTCAATGTGAAAGGCTACTCCGCCATTAGCGCATTGTTAGAAGCCGCCTGGAGATGTCACACTCCTATCTATATGCCAAACATTAGACTGTAAATGTAAATTACCAATATTACAAAATGAAGAGAGTTGACAGAAAAAGTTCCTATTATAGTATGTAACAACACAGATATGGTAGTGTAATTAAAATTTATTTAAATATGTTTAGTAATTGTGAAATAAATAATTATATATACAATATATCCTTATCGGCTCCCGAACCCGCATCGAATGAACTATTCCTTGAAACATTCATCAAACCAATTTAGCTACAAGTACTTGATATACATATAATAATTCAGCGTTGTCTTTATAAAAGGCAATTAGTACTTAGAATCTGGCATGTTTTTGTGAATTCAAATTACGAAATTTTTTAAGAATGTAAACATTGCTTTTTCTACGTAAATGTTTTATAAACTGAACTTTTTATCGCACTCCTGGTGATACAGGTAATTTACGTTTAAAACATGTTGAGATAAATAAACTAATGTAAATGGGAAATAACAGGGTTTTGATTTATAAAACAAACTTAAGTAAATTATCCTGATTCAGCTTGTACACAAGCGAAACTGGTTGGCCTAAGTATTTGGGGTGATGTGAGAGTTGAAAGACGGTGGAAGTTTCAACGTTTATTCTCGATCATATGTAATTATACATTAATAGTATTATGTACTCATAATGGAGCGTGGCTGGACGACGGCGTAACTGCGCAAGATGTAGATAGTAGTGAGGCGGAGTCAGGGAGGCGACCAGCTGAGGATGATGTTACGCTGGGCAGTAACATCATCCTCAGCTGTTGGTCAGCTGAAACGAAGACTCGCCAGAAGCTGCGTGACGTAGTCGAGTGGCTTCCGTAGATCGGTGGGAGAGAGTTCGAGATTCCTCGTGACGTAGACTTGATAACGAAGACTCGTGTCGGTTAGAAGTCGAAATAATGACTGACGTGTAGAGTTTTTTTGTTGTTTTTGTTTTGTTTTGTTTCCTTTGTTCCTACTCTGCCGGACAAACTCTAGTAACATTTGTGTATGAACCCAGGCCCTGATTCATATTTTTTTTTGCACACGATCCCTTTCGGTCATCGGCTTCGTTAGGCTGAGAATCTATTGTGTCAGGTGTTTTGATTGTTCATGCAATGTATTTCACCATTGCAATATGCTGGTACAGCAGTCTGAGTTCATTGCCTTCACTTGTGTGGTCTCGTGTTTTTGGACTTTTACTGCATGGTTTGTTGACCCCACAAGTATAATCACATTTCCGTGGTTAATACGTTCTCTCTTTTCCATAGCCAAATCTCCACAGCTGGATGTAGGCCTCTTTAAACAGTATTCACATTCCTCTACCCTGTGCAACTCTCACCTTCTTCCCCTGACTGGAATTATGTCATCAGCCCAAATTTTTGTGATCGACCGTGGTTAATATACATTAAATTTAATCAATACTGGAG
Source organism: Lepidostoma basale (assembly GCA_022606425.2). Lineage (NCBI taxonomy): Eukaryota > Metazoa > Arthropoda > Insecta > Trichoptera > Lepidostomatidae > Lepidostoma > Lepidostoma basale. The sequence continues at coordinate 1,273 of JAHDVF020000789.1, read as the reverse complement.
ATTTCTAAAATGGTAGATAGGCTGTATATAAAAAGGATCTTCATCCTTATCGTTATCCAAAAGTGGACATTTGATCGTGGTCCATACATTATCATTAATGGGATTGTGACCTGACACTTATATGACACTCATCTTTTAGGTAAATGTTAAGGTATGAATTTCACGTGTTATGATTTCATAATTATAATAATACAGGCTTGAATATTTTTTATGATAATTAAAAAATTGATTTTAAATGATATTATTTTTTTTTCTTCTGAACAATTACACGCAGAGTCGCAAATATTCATGCCTCTGCGAAATTGTAACAAGTAGAATTATTTTTGAGTTTGATGTGTCTTCCTTGTAAATCCTGAACTTCTTTACTACAAGTCCTTACTGAGTATGAAAACAGACAGATATGTCACTGCTTCAGTATAAAAATTAAAAACTAACTAACTAACAATCAAGCCGTCTCCCCGAAAGAATCGAGTGCCACACTTTTCTTTCCTGACATATTTCTCTCGCTTCCTTAGCATTCATACATCGTGTCATGCATGCGCGTCGATTTCTCTGACTCCTCACGTGGCCGACATTCAATATTTGATTTATTTGATCGTGCCACGTTTTCCTCGGTTTTCCTCTTTTTCTAGTTCCATTTACATCGTTAACATATATTTTTTTTCTCCATTTTTTCTTCATTCATTCATTCCATATGTCTAAACCAACTTAATGATCCTTTCATTATTTTTTTCATAACACCATCATTAGCACCGCATTCATTTCTTATATTTTCATTCGACACTCTATCATACACAGAGTATCTACACATTCGTCTAAGAGATCTCATTTCTACTGCATTTATTCAACTTTCATCCTTATTTTTCCAATTTCATATATACTCGTATAACATTATAACATGAAGTTCCACGTATGTGTGCTTATGGTTCTAAGAGAACAAATTTAAAGCTGAAGAAAACATGGCATGACCAAATTAATCAATTACTAAAAGGCGGCCACGTGCGTGCATGGTACGATGTATGAATGTAGAGGAATCCCGAGAGGTATGCCAGAACAGAGCATTGTGGCGATTCATCCTCTCGCCTACCCCTCCGGGGAAATGACGTGATGGTTAGTTAGTGTTCTTCTTCTTATTCTTTTTGTCCTGTCACACCTCCGTGGTGCATAGGGCCTCAAGGAATCTTCTCCACCCGACTCTATCGCATGCCTGATGCCTAACATCATCCCAAGTGAGGCCTGTTGCCTTAACCTCGTCCTGCAGGGCTTTTCTCCA
>JAHDVF020000788.1:0-47914 GCA_022606425.2 Lepidostoma basale | reverse complement strand
ACTGTCGGCCCATAGACATCTGTAATCGGCTCCCATAGACAAATAATGTTTTCTGGTTTAGGTACTATTTTATCGATGCTGTATAGATAGTACACATTGCTTCTATTAAATTTAATATCTCTATAGATATAATTAATACTGGAACAAGATTTCACCTGTTCCTCCGTTATACATTTACGCATCCATTGAAATAATTATATTATCACATAATAAATACTTGCAGCTAGTACACATTGCTTCTAATAACTTTAATATCTCTATAGATATAATTAATACTGGAACAAGATTTCTCCTGTTCCTCCGTTATACATTTACGCATCCATTGAAATAATTATATTATCACATAATAAATACTTGCAGCTAGTACACATTGCTTCTAATAACTTTAATATCTCTAACTAACTAACTTACCATCACGCCGTCTCCCCGGAGGGGTAGGCAGAAAGAATGGAACGCCACACTGTTCTGTCCTGACATACGTCTCTCGATTCCTCTACATTCATACATCTTGTCATGCACGCACGTCGATTTTTCCGACTCCTCACGTGACCGACATTCAATATTTGATTGATTTGATCGTGCCACGTTTTCCTCGGCCTTCCTCTATTTCTAGCTCCGTTCACACCGTTTACATACACCTTCTTTACCATTCTGCCTTCACTCTTATTTTCCATGTGTCCAAACCATCTTAATGACCCTTTCCTTATTTTGTTCATAACACTTTCATTCGCACCACATTCACTTCTTATACTTGCATTTGTCACTCTATCATAAACAGATTTGCCACACATGCCGATTTTTTTTTTTTTTTTTTTTTTTTTTTAATATTTTAAAAAAAGACTAATATCAAGGATTTAAATCAATGATATTAGAATTTATTTTACAATCTTCAATGTGAGCAGAAAATAGCTCATTATTATGAAGAAGGAATCTGGTCGTGTCCAGGCTTGAACCCATGTCCCCTGGATTAGGAGCCAAGCGTTCTATCCCCTAGAGACATGGGTTCAAGCCTGGATTTAATATCTCTATAGATATAATTAATACTGGAACAAGATTTCACCTGTTCCTCCGTTATACATTTACGCATCCATTGAAATAATTATATTATTACATAATAAATACTTGGAGGAAAACATGGCATGACCAAATTAATCAAATATTAAAAGGCGGCCCCATTCGAAGTCGGAATAATCGATGTGCGTGCATGGTACGATGTATGAATATAGAGAAAGCCCGAGAGGTATGCCAGGACGGAGCATGGTGTAATGGTTAGTAAGTTAGTTTTAAATAAATAAACGAACCATTTAACCATCACACGGGGTCCTCACGGGCGGAACATCTCAAAGAACTTCTCTGGCTTAAGAGTCCAGAAAGTTTCCAGAATAAACTCTATTTGACAGTCTTCAAAGCGCTCCATGGAATGGCATCGAGTTATATAGTGACGACCTTCGTGGACGACCAAGTGCTTTGACTGCCACACCAAAGATCCCGGGTTCCAGTGATTATCACACTGTCTTTGATATGGTGAAGAATTCACGAGACAACAAAATGGCTACCTATCATATGTCACAAGAATCAATATTTATTTATTTATTTATTTAGGGTAACATACAGCGATATCAGTAACATATATATAAAAGAAACATTCAGAATAATTAAATTTCTACTGCATTTATTCTACTTTCATCCTTCTTTTGCCAGTTCCATACATAAGGGTCGGTAGAAAAACACCACTGTAATTAATGTTAGTTAGAAAGTTTCAATCCTGAGATTGGTTTGCAGCAATTTATTCTATTCTTCTCTTCCATTCTTCCCTGTCTCGTGCGGCTCGTTTGAAATGTGCATATGATGAGCAGCGCACCTCCACCAACAGGTCCTCCAGGTACTCTCGACGTAGGCGTCCCCTAGGGTTTGTCCCCTCGGTCACACCCTCCATTATGGCATGCAAGAGGCCTTCTTGTCGTATTACATGGCCGATCCATCTTGCACGCCTTTCGGACAATGTCCTGAGCAGGTGCCTTCCTCCTTCCATTCTTTGGAGAACCTCCTCATTTGTGATGTGGTCTCTTCAGGAAATTCTTAATAGTCTTCTATAGGACCACATCTCAAAGACCTCTATTCTCCGTTTATCTCTTTCGGATAGGCACCATGTCTCGCAGCCGTACATCAAGATACTCCATACATAGGTCTTGATGAGGAGTATTCTCAGTTTTAGGTCTATATTATTTGATTCTATTATTTTGGACCTTTTATTAAATGCAAGCCTAGCCTGATGTATACGGCTGTCGACCTCGCTCTTAGACCGAGCGTCCCATGTTATTTTGCTCCCGAGGTAGACAAACTCCTTGGTGTTCTTTAGTGGAACTCCTGACATCACTACTCTCATCTGATGTTGCATTCGGCCTACAGTTAGCAGCTTTGTTTTGCCTCTATTTATCTTCATGTTGTAGCTATCAGAATGCCGTGCAAAGTTGCTAAGGCCTCCTGCAGTTCCTCCTCACTTTCAGCAACCATAGCAATATCGTCAGCAAACCTTATCATGTCTATCTTTTGCCCGTGTATCCTTACACCTTCTCTGTGACTTATTCTCTCTCTCAAGTCATCAATCGCATTCTGTATGTAAACATTTAAAAGAGCAGGTGACAGAGAGCATCCCTGTCTTACCCCTTGTCTTATACTGGCTTCCTTTGTACCCTCGTCACATCTGATTATGGCGACCTCGTTCTTGTATAGCGCCTGGATTATTCGTCTATCTCTATAATTGATAAAAAATAAAACATTTTAGTCTGGGAGATGCCTATTGGTGGCGATGAGGTTCGCAACCCATCACACCGCGTCTCCCGCGGAGCGAAAAGAGAAGGACGGAGTGCCGCATCAGTAAAAGTGTGACAGTCCATTCTTTCTGCCTAACCTTTCGGGGAGACGGCGTGATGGTTAGTTAGTCTATATTTGATATAAATTTTCAAAATCTCGAAGAGTCTTTTCCATTCTACTTTGTCGAAAGCCTTATCCAGGGCTATGAATGCAATGTATGTGTTTTGGTTTCTTTTTATTCTATTTTCTAGTAGTATTCGTACTGTAAAACCCACAATTAGTGTTTATTTCTTAGAAAAGTTTGTGTTTATACTGTAAATTTAGGAGAATCCGGAAAAAAAAAATTGCTTTATTATGTATAGGATATTTTGAAATGTTAAAATGTGTATAAATAATATAATGTAACTAATTTTAAGGTAGTTTGTAAGTTGATGCGGGTAAATGCCTAGAGACGGCGATGAGCTGGCTGTCCTGAGGTGATAAGTGTACCTCCACCGTCCTCAACAGCTTCTACTACTTCTCCCGCCTCGCGTGCAACCTACGCGGCCACTATTGCTGGATCCTTGGTGGTGGAGAGGGAGAACGCTGCAAAGGACGCCGCCAAGGGCAAGCGTCCCCCATCTGGTGCCTCGCAGAGGAAGGGTGTGAAGAAACCTGAGGGAGACCAGTCAGTGACTGCCACGCTGGAGAAGACCTCTGCGCCGCTAGTCGCCAACAGACCGGTGGGGAGTGATGGTGGCCCGTGGAATGTGGTGTCCAGGAGGCGACCTGCCACCGTCCGAGGTACTCGGAGAATGGACAGTCCCTCCCCCACCTCCCCTGTTCTTAAATTTTTTCACTTTTTCCCATTCCACCCCGATACCTCGGTCGGTGACATGGCGTCTTACCTTAATGGTTTACGTAAGGCATCATATACGGTGCATAGAATCAAGCCCAAGGAGGGAAGTTCCTATGTATCGTTCAAGATTAAGATTTTAAGTTCGAGTTCGGTTGTCTCGGAGGTCCTGGAGCCTAAACACTGGCCACGCCGTTCCTTCATCAAGGAGTGGCGAGCGGGTGTTGCGGCTCCGCGACTTCCGAGGCCTAGCTGACTCGGTTCATCCAACTCTTTCTTCTTCCTGTATCAGAACGTTCGTGGATTGAGGACAAAATGCTCAAAATTTTTCTCCAATGTTTCGGTGAGTGAGGCTAACATAGTCGCTCTCACTGAGACTTGGCTAAATTCGAGCGTCCTCTCCTCTGAGCTTTTTGATATGGAGAACTTTCACGTTTTTCGCAGAGATCGGGACAGCGACAGTAGTCGCAGTCGCGGTGGCGGCTGCTTGTTGGCGGTCGGGAGGGGGGATGCGCTGAGGGCTGAGCGCGTCCCCAATCTTGAATCAGTCAATGAGGATCTCTGGGTAAAACTTATGTATGGGGTAAATCATGTGACATATATATGTGTTACATATATACCACCGGGGTCTAATTGGGAAATTTATAACCGATTTTTCGATGCGATGCATACGAGCTTCAATCTGATCGGAGGTAAAAATGTCATTGTGATGGGCGACTTTAACCTGCACTCTGCTCATGGGATCGACAATGTCCAGCGTGACTTGGAGTACCTATGCGCAGTTTTTGGGCTTGCACAGCACAATGTCGTTTTGAACTCAGATTCCAGAACCTTGGACTTGATTTTGAGCAATATCAAATTGCAAGTTTCAAGAGCAGTGTCCCCACTAGTACCTGAAGATGATTATCATCCCGCGCTAGAATTTGAGTACTCTGGTAAGGATAATCCTGGTATTACCAGAGTACCGCGCCATAAAAAAGACATCTTCAGGGGATGGAACTTCAGCCAGGGTGATTTTCTGAAGCTATACCAGCTGATGACTCAACTTGACTGGAGTGACCTGTACAACTTGACCACCGTAAATGATGCCCTGCAACATTTTTACAGTGTCATCTATAATTTATTTGATTTATGCTTTCCCAGAAAACGCATGAGCAATGGTGGGCGGAGATATCCGAGGTGGTTTTCCAGGGAAATCATCGCGGACATTAAGACCTAACATACACATCATGTGAAGTGGAAGGCGACTGGCTCTCGGAGTGAGTACGAGCTTTTCAGTCTGTACCGCTCGGTGGTGAAACGCAATGTTCGATCAGCCTTTCGAGCATATGTGGGTACCATTGAGGGAAATCTTATGGATGACCCCGAATCCTTCTGGAACTATATAAAAAGTTTACGTAAGGATGGCGGCATCCTTAACACCATGATGCATGGGGATAGAGAGGTTGAGGGTGTAGATATAGCGAACGCATTCGCTAAGCACTTTCAATCTGTCTATAGCAATGTTCCCCCGCGGCTTAATTTCAATTCAGCGACTAATTTAAGTGCCAATTATTGTAGTAATAGCTTTGTCATATCGCACATAGATGCGAATGATATCAAATCCTCCATCAAGGCTATGAAGAATTCGCACTCGGTTGGTCCTGATTTTCTTCCTATCTATTTCTTAAAAGGCTGCTCTGAGCTCCTATTATCTCCACTGTATTTTCTATTTAACCTATCGTTAAGTACAAATACTTTTCCTGATCTCTGGAAACTTTCCAGGATCAGTCCTATTTTCAAGAGCGGCGCAAAAGAGTCGGTCGAAAACTATAGACCTGTAGCGATACTGTCGGCTCCAGCCAAGCTATTTGAATTTATTTTACACAAATTTATATTTCCCAAAGTAGAACCCCACATTATAACAGAACAACATGGGTTCAGGAAGGGGCGTTCTACTGAAACTAATCTCATGGTATTCACAGAATACATATCAAAGGTCTTGGATAAAGGTCACCAAGTTGACTGTTCTTATAATGATTTTTCAAAGGCCTTTGATACTGTGAACCATGACATTCTGATAGAAAAGCTATCTCAAATTGGATTCTCCTCTCAGTTGATGATGTTTTTCATTAGTTACCTCAAGGGGAGAAAACAATTCGTCTCATACGGAATTTTTCAATCGGAACATTTTCTTGTATATTCAGGGGTGCCACAAGGTTCAAACTTAGGGCCACTCCTCTTCACCATCTTCATAAACGATATTGCGAAGGTGATAAACTTCTCGCGATTTCTTTTATTTGCCGATGATCTGAAATTATTCCTGGAAATTAAAAATCCTGAAGACTGTCTTCGCCTCCAGTCGGACATCAATAATATTGTTAACTGGAGTCACAGTAATCAAATGCAATTCAATGTCTCTAAATGCGTTATGCTATCATTTACTAGAGCATTGAGAACTGTATATCATAGATACACAATGAACAACCAGCAACTGGCACATGTATCTACGATGAAGGATCTCGGAATCATCTATGAGAGTAGGCTGACTTTTCGTGCACATATCGAGAGGATTTGTGGCATTGCACTGAGGATGTTGGGGTTCATCGTCCGGACCGGAAGGGTTTTCAGGGATCCCAATGTGCTCAGAGTCCTATACAACGCATTGGTTCGGAGCAGGCTCGAAAGTGGTTCTGTGATATGGAGTCCTCACGAGGCGAGATATTCCGTTATGCTGGAGAGGGTTCAGAAAAAATTTCTGAGGTATCTCTACATGAGGGAGTATGGTAGTATCCGTGGCTCTATCCCACGGCATTTCTTCTGGGAATGCTCGGAACCAATTCTTTACAGCTTCGAAGAGATGGACATCTAATAACCCATTTCTTCAGATTAATTAGGGGATACTTCGAGAACTCGGCCGTACTGGAGGATGTTGGTCTTTTTGTCCCCGATAGATATCTCCGACAGCGACAGCACAGATTGTTTTACCTACCGGCCGCCAGAACCAATCTGCCTCTGGTGACACCGGTGGGAAGAGCAATTAGTCTGCTGAACGCGGTCTCCTCGGAGATCGACGTCTTTCATGTTAGTGAAAGTACGTTCAGGGGGCAAATACTATTGACTTTAGAAAGTATCTTGTCTTCCTAATGTCGAACCATCTCTAATGCGTTCCTGGTACTTTGTTGTATTTTAATAATATTTTACCTGTACTTAATAGATGCCTTAAACATTTTCCTGTTTGTAATGTCTATTGAGTTAATAAACTGATTTGATTTGATTTGATGAGGTCCGCCACCCATCACGTCGCTTTTCTCGCGGGGGCGAACAGAGGAGAGTGGAGTGCCGCATCGATACTTGGAACATAAGAGGAGGTATGGAAGGGAAGTTAAATGAGATGTGCGATGAATTTGAGAATAAATGTTTAGATATTCTGTGGGTGACTGAATGCATGGTTAAAGAGTGTGGATCCAGAGAGCATAGGGATAAGGTCGTCTTGTGGTCAGGGGTACCACAAGAAAAAAGAGGAGGCCAGGGTGTGGCAGCAATTTTAGCTCCTAGGATGATAGAATGCATGAAAGGATACGAATGTGTGAATCCTAGACTAATGTGGATCCGCTTCAAAATTGGATTGACAAGAGTACTACTCATAATTGGGTATGCTCTTGTTAATAGCGAAGATGAAGCTGTGAAAGATGAGTTCTGGGATAGAGTAAACGAGATAGCAGCGAGTAAAAATGCGAACGAAAGAATTATTATAGCAGGAGATTTGAATGGATGGGTAGGAATTCAAAGGGCTGGTTATGAAGAATGTCTCGGAAAGTATGGTGATAGTAGAACGAATGATAATGGAAAGAGATTGCTTGGTGTGTGCCTGGAGTGGAGCCTCTTTGTGTCAAACACGATGTTTAAATTACATAGGTATCAATCAAAGTTGACACAAGCGTAGATAATTATAAGACTAGTCACCAGTATTATGCAGCACTTTAGTCTACGACTTTAATTAATAATAACAATAATATTATATATGACACTGAATATGTGTACCTTGTTCATTTGTTGGCTTTTGGAAGAGGGGTTCAATTCAATGAGTTTGATAGGAGAAAACAGCTCAACACCAATCCCTAGGCCCATAAGTGCTGGAGTAGTGTGTGTTACCTGTGATGACCTACGGATGCGAGACATGGACGTTTACTAAAGAAGAAGCAATGCATAAAATCAAAGTTGCACAACGGGCCATGGAAAGATCCATGTTGGGTATCTCGGTTAGAGATCATATACCCAACGTGGAGAATAGAAGACGCACCAGGGTTACGAAGGGTTAGAGATACGCATTGCGAGGATAAAGTAGCAATGGGCTGGGCATATATGACGAAGCGATGAAGGAAGATAGGGCCAGAGGGTTTACTGAATGGAGTCCAAGGTTGGGCCGAAGAAGACTCGGGAGAAAACCTACCGGGTGGAGTGAAGATATTGCGCGGACAGCGGGAAGGGCCTGGAGAACACTCGCGAGTGACATGGAAAGATGGCGTGGGGGTAAAGAGGCTTACGTCCAGCAGTGGATGGTTACAACTGACGAAAATTATAACACATCTCCCGCTTGACATGTCTGAATCTGAATTTTAGATAAACGGTTTAGAGCACGTTACAGATTAAATGTTTTTACATCTGAATGAAAGAATATGTCTTAATAAATTTGATTTTGTTTTTAAAACTTTGTTGTACTTGGAACAATCAATGAGTGAGCTAAAGTAATTTAATGCCGATTTTTTTTTAACAGTTAGATGCACAAGTAAAAGCGTTTTGAAAAAAAAAACTGTTTTTACTGTTTTATTTTAACATCGATTATTCACACAGCAGTACATCCGAATGAGTACTAAAATGTTACTTTGATGCTTTGTTTTAAACGGTTTGTTGCATGTTGAAGATTCAGATAGTTTTACATCTGAGTGGGCAGGCAAATGCCTTTTTAAATCTGATTCTCTTTTAAATGGTAATTTGCATGTTGAACATTTAAATAGTCTTGCATGAGAAAGCAAATGAGTTTTTAAATTTGATTTAGTTTTAGACGATTTGTTGCACTTGAACATTTAAATGGCCTCACATCTGAATGAGTAAGCAAATGAGAAGTTAATAGCGAATTTAATTTGAACGATTTATAACACGTTAAGCATTCAAATAGTTTAACATCAGAATGAGTAAGATAATGTACTTTTAATTCCGATTTAGTTTTAAACATTTTGTTGCAAGTTGAACATTCAAATAGTCTTAAATCTTCATGGGTAATAAAATGTCTTTTTAAAACTGATTTCGTTTTAAACGATTTGTTACAAGTTGAACAATCAAATTGTTTAACATCTAATGAGTATGCATATGTGATCTTAATTCTCTGTTGGTTTTAAACAGCTTGTTTCACCCTGAACATTTAAAAAGTTTTAAACCCGAATGGGTAGGCAAATGTCTTTTTAATTCTGATTGTGTTGTAAACATTTTTTTGCAAGTTGAACATTCAAATAGTTGTATATCTGAATGGGTAGGCAAATGTATTATTAAATCTGATTTGGTACTAAACGATTTGTGGCACGTTGGACATTTAAAAGATTTTATATCTGAATGAGTAAGAAAATGTTTTTTTAAGATATGATTGGTTTTAAACAGTTTGTTGCACGTTGAATATTCAAATGATTTTACATTTGAATGTGAAATAAAATGAACTTACTTACTAATTATCTTACTCATTCAGAAGTAAGACCATTTGATTGTTCAACGTGTAACAAATCGTTTAAAAGAAATTAAATTTAAAAAATCATTTTATGACTCATTCAGATGTAAAACTATTTAACTAACTAACTAACTAACCATCACACCGTCTCCCCGAACGGGTAGGTAGAAAGAATGGACTTCCACACTTTTCTTTCCTGACATATTTCTCTCGATTCCTCAACATTCATACATCGTGTCATGCACGCTCGTCGATTTCTCGGACTCCTCACATGGCCGACATTCAATATTTGATTTATTTGTCGTGCCACGTTTTCCTCGGTCTTCCTCTTTTTCTGGTTCCATTTACATCGTAAACATATTTTTTTTAACCATTCTTTTTTCATTCATTCTTTTTATATGTCCAAACCATCTTAATGATACTTTCATTATTTTGTTCATGACACCATCATTCGCACCGCATTCAATTATTATATTTTCATTCGACACTATCATACACAGAGTATCCACACATTCGTCTAAGAGATCTCATTTCTACTGTATTTATTCTACTTTCATCCTTCTTTTGTCAATTCCATGCTTCGCTTCCATACATAAAGGTCGGTAGAAGAACACCATTGTGCACTGCCATTCTAGCTTTTTTTGATAGGTTTTTGTTTGCGATGACAACTTTAAGTGCACCATTCACTCTGTTGCCTGCCCCAACCCTTCTTTCAATATCCCTCTCTACTCGCCCATCGTAAACATACTACCTAAATACACGAACTCAACTACTTGCTCCAAATTTTCACCATTCACGCCAATGTTGCAGACTCTCATGGTTTCTTCCTTTTCAAAAATCTTTTGGTACTCATTCGGATGTAAAACCATTTGAATGTTCATTGTGCGAAAAATGGTTTAAATCGAAAAAAGTTTTTAAGAGTCATTGTATTTCTCATTCTGATATAAAATCATTCAAATGTTCAACATGTCACAAGCCGTTTAAAACGAAATCACAATTAAAATACCATTTACTTTATGATTCCAATGTAAAACCATTTAAATATTCAACGAGCAACAAATCGTTTCAAACTAAAAAAAATGGTAAAACAACATCTTATTATCTTATTATCTGTGATGTAAAATTATTTGAATGTTCAACGTGCAAAAAATCATTTAAATTAAAATCACGCTTAAAAACTCATTTGCTTACTCATTCAGATGTAAGACCATTTGAATGTTTAACGCGCAACAAAGCGTTTAAAAGAAAAATAGAGTTAAAAAAACATTTTAGTACTCATTCTGATGTAAATCTCTTTGAATGTTCAACATGTCACAAGCCGTTTAAAAGGAAATGTCAATTAAAAGACCATTTACTTATTCATTCCGATGTAAAACCATTTAAATGTTCAACGTGCAACAAATCGTTTACAACTAAAAAAAAAGTTAAAACGACATTTTATTATTCATTCTGATGTAAAACTATTTACATGTTCAATGTGCTATAAATCGTTTAAATCAAAATCAAATTTAAAATCTCATTTGTTCGCTCATTCAGATGTAAGACCACTTAATTGTTTAACTTGCAAAAAAATGTTTAAAACGAAATCTGAATAATAAAAAAATGTTTAAAACGAAATCTGAATTAAAATTACATTATCTTACACATTCAGAAGTAAGGCCATTTGAGTGTTCAACGTGCAACAAACCGTTCAAATTAATTTCACTATTAAAAACCCATTTGCTTTCTCATTCTGATGTTAAACCATTTGATTGTTAAACTTGCAAAAAAATGTTTAAAACGAAATGGGAATTAAAAGTGCATTATTTTACTCATTCTGATGTTAAACTATTTAAATATTCAATGTGCTATAAATCGTTTAAATCAAAATCAAATTTAAGAACTCATTTGTCCACTCATTCAGATGTAAGACCATTTGAATGTTTAACGTGCAAGAAATCGTTTAAAACTAAAATAAAGTTAAAACAACATTTTATTCTTCATTCTGATGTAAAACTATTTACATGTTCAATGTGCTATAAATCGTTTAAATCAAAATCAAATTTAAGAGCTCATTTGTCCACTCATTCAGATGTAAGACCATTTAAATGTTCAACGTGCAACAAATCGTTTAAAACTAAATGTGAGTTAATCATTACTCATTCTGATGTAAAACCATTTGAATGTTCAACGTGCAACAAACCGTTCAAATTTAATTCTCAATTAAAAACCCATTTGCTTTCTTATTCTTATGTTAAACCATTTGATTGTTTAACTTGCAAAAAAATGTTTAAAACGAAATCAAAATTAAAAGTACATTATCTTACACATTCAGAAGTAAGGCCATTTGAGTGTTCAACGTGCAATAAATCGTTTAAAACTAAATCAAAGTTAAAACAACATTATATTACTCATTCGTATGTAAAACTCTCTGAATGTTCAGGGTGCAACAAATTGTTTGAATCGAAATCTGAATTAAAACTCCATATGCTTACTCATTCAGATGTAAGACCATTTGAATGTTCAACGTGCAACAAGTCGTTGAAAACTGAAACTGGTTAAAAACAACATTTTATTATTCATTCTGATGTAAAACTCTTTGAATGTTCAACATGTCACAAGCCGTTTAAAACGAAATCACAATTAAAAGACCATTTACTTAATCATTCCGATGTAAAACCATTTAAATGTTCAATGTGCAACAAATCGTTTAAAACTAAAAAAATGTTAAAACAACATTTTAGTACTCATTCTGATGTTAAACTATTTACATATTCAATGTGCTATAAATCGTTTAAATCAAAATCTTATTTAAAAAGACATTTGTTCACTCATTCAGATGTAAGACCATTTGAATGTTCAACGTGCAACAAATCGTTTAAAACTAAAATAGAGTTAAAAAAAAAACATTTTATTACTCGTTCTGATGTAAAACTATTTGAATGTTCAACGTGCAACAAACCGTTCAAATTTAATTCACAATTAAAAACGCATTTGCTTTCTCATTTTTATGTTAAACCATTTGATTGTTTAACTTGCAAAAAAATGTTTAAAATGAAATCGGGATTAAAAGTACATTATCTTACACATTTAGAAGTAAGACCATTTGAATGTTCAACGTGCAACAAACCATTCAAATTTAATTCACAATTTAAAAACCCATTTGCTTTCTCATTCTTATGTTAAACCATTTGATTGTTTAACTTGCAAAAAATGTTTAAAATGAAATCGGGATTAAAAGTACATTATCTTACACATTTAGAAGTAAGACCATTTGAGTGTTCAACGTGCAATAAATCGTTTAAAACTAAATCAAAGTTAAAAACACATTTTGTTACTCATTCGGATGTAAAACTCTCTAAATGTTCAGGGTGGAACAAAATGTTTTAATCGAAATCTAAATTAAAACTCCATTTGCATCCTCATTCAGATGTAAAACCATTTGAATGATCAACTTGCAACAAAATGTTTAAAAGAAAATCAGAATTAAAAAGTCATTTTCATTCTAATGTTAAAGTATTTGAATGCTCAGCGTGCTACAAACCTTTTAAATTAAAATCGTATTAGAAAAACTCATGCAGATGTTAGACTATTTGAATCTTCAATGCCCAAAAATTGTTTAACGCAATCGAAGCATTATAAAGATATTTCTACGGAAACACACGGGATCGATTCATTGATGCCGGATTGGATTCCTTATGTGCTACAAACCGTTAAAAACTAATTCAGATTAAAAATATATTTCTTTCCGATTTTAAACTGTACACGTATACTGGTTAACGAGGATTACTAATGCTGAATAACAAAGGGCCTTACAGGATGCGCGGGGTTCCCTCCTTGTATCATGGCCTTCTGCTTCTAGCGTATCTCCTACTAGTCTTAAAATGAGTTGGCAACTCCGTAGGTACTAGCCGCGTCGTTTACGAAGTGAAACGGTTCTTCGATTCCGATCACGAGGGCGGACGGACTTCTCTTTCCTTAGCTTGGCCAGCTGAGGGAAGGACATTAAGAAGAAACTGGTGCATCACACAGCGGCCACGTGGAGCCACGGTCGGCCTTGTAATGGCCTCGCTCGCCACAGAAGAAAGGACATAAAAGCTGTCCCGCCATCAGCCTCTAGTAGCCTTCCGCGTGGTGTTATTGTACCCACTAGCTGATAATTAGATGTAAGCTTTTAGTAAGTAAGTCATTTTAATTTTATAATTGAAGAGTTTGTTTCCTGTATCAATAAATTGTCTAAAATTTTGATAAATTGGTTATCATTTACACCCACGTATCCCGAAACCAGGTCAGGAACCAAAACTTTCAAAATACGGTCAGAATTGAATATTAATTTGTCATATCATTCTGACGTCAAGCCATTTAAATGTTCAGCCTGCTCCAAACAGTTTAAAACGAAATCAGATTAAAACAAAACATTTTGTTACATATTCGGATGTAAAACAATTTGAATGTTTAACGTGCAACAAAGCGTTTAAAACAAAAGCAGATTTCTCATTCTGATGTAACAACATTTGATTGTTCAACTTGCAACAAAATACCTAAAACGTTATTTCTTAAAAATATTTACTCCATTATAATAATCATAAAATTTACCTTACTTTAAATGTAAAACACATCATGGAGGAGATTAGAGTCGAATAGACTCTTAGAGCAGGGCACCAATCAATTATTCACCAGTTTATTATCTTAAAATAGTGTGTGATGGTATGAACATCGTATTTTTTTAATCATAACTTACTAAATATGATTATACTTATTCTCTAGTACCATATTATTAACATACGAGGGGCGTTCAATACATTCTCGGTATCGATATGAAGCAGTGCAACTATGGATGAATTGTTAATTTCCTCGTTATATTGCAAGTTTCATAACAAACGGATCATTAGTTATTGAGTAGCTGTCCCCGAAACGTAAGCAAGATAAGTCATTTCGCAAAGTTAATAAAACTGGAGTAGTGTGCCATTATAAAATTCCTCACCAAACAAGGAAAAAATCAGAAAACCATCCACAAAGAGATATCAGAAGTTTACGGGTAGTCTGCTCCTTCATTATCAACAGTTCAAAAGTGGTCCAGTGAATTGAAGAGAGGCAGAGAGAGCATTGAGCGATCCGGTTGGCCAATCGAGGCCAATAATGAAGAAAATGTGGAAAAAATAGAAAATTTTGTATTAGAGGATGCCAAAATGAAGGTAAAAAGGATAGTCAAGATTACTAGCCTATCCACTGGTACCATTGTTTCAATTTTACACGACCGCCTACACATAGTCAGTGCAAGATGGGTGCCGAGGTTCCTAACGCCACTTCAATAATCTTACCGCGCACAGAGTTGCAAAGGGTTTTAGGAACTCGGTGGTGAAAATTCTAAAGAAACTATTGACAAAATTGTTACTGGGGATGAAACCTGGGTTCATTACTATGATTTTGTGAGTATGTAGGAGTCCATGCAGTGGCACCGAAAAGGTACAGAGCACCCAAAGATATTCAAGGTGACACAATCCGCAGAGAAGGTCATGGCTACAGTTTACTGGGATTCCCAGGGAATTTTGCTGATAGATTACAAGAAAAATGGTATCAATATCACCGAGGAATACTACTCTAGAACCCTTTATCAATTCAGGGAGGCGATCAAAGAGAAAAGGCGGGGGAAATTGGCCAGAGGGATCCTCTCCTCCCCGACAATGCACCGGTGCACAAGGCTCAAGTTCCAAAGGCTGCATTTCGTGAATGTGGTTTTGCAGAAATCAATGACCCACCGTTTAGTTCAGACCTGGTACCAAGTGATTTTTTTCTGTTCCCAAATCTAAAGAAATGCGTTCATTGGAAACGATTTGACGACGATGACTCGATAAAAGCGGCAATTTTGATAACAAACCGGAATCACATTTTTTTGAGGGCTTAAATAAATTAATTGCTAGAAGTAAGAAGTGCATAGATATTAAAAATGACTATATTGAGAATAGTGTGAGAAGAAGAATAGTGTATAGGAAAAACAATGATATTGATAGTGACAATTTTATGAGTGGCAACACTTTGGGGGCGTGATCTTACCCCCACCCTGCGGGCTTTTTGAATGTGACAGTCCCGGACAGCGACGCGAGAGTTAGACCGGACTCCACTGGAGGCAACATCTCCCGGCGCTCGGCGGCGTCCGAACGCCGGGGAGATAATCTGAAGGAAAAGATCGCGACATACGCGCCGCATGGCGTCAGATTATCGGCATTGAGGCCTGATGCTGGCCACTGCTGTCGCTGCGAAGAAGACCACGTTTCTGAAGGACCTGAGACCAGACCGCCTTTCGCTTCTATGCTCTTCTCCATCGTCCGCCTCGCACGCCCCTCCGAGGAGGATGCCAAGCCGCCTGACACGGTCTGTCGCCGTCCAGATCGATACCATTAGCCACCAGGTGCCGGCTGCCTCAGATCCGGCCAGCCTCCACGTCACCAGCATCCACGGCTCTCCCCCATCGTCCGCCTCGTACGTTCCTCGTTCGCGGACGGATGAACGCAGCCCCAACTCTGCGCTGTTGTCCCGAGGATAGCATTACGCAGTAAAATCAAGTAAGCTGACCAGCTTTTAGCAAGTAAGTCTTTGATTGTAATTTACTAATATTAGGTCCTTACAAATGAAATTGGCGTTTTGCCGTACTGGCAACTTTTATCTCAAATATCTTCTCTTTGGTTAGGAATTCCAAATTCAAATTTATACAGCTATTTACTCAAGTATTTGTGTTTCGAAAATTATGATTCATTTGTTTTTTCCTCAATTGTTTTTTTTTTTCCTCAGTTTACAAAATTGAAAACTTGAAATATCGCGTTATTTACGAGTACGAGTTCCACCGTGGCACCAGTGCTGCAGAAACGGCTCGAAGGATTAATGATGTGTATGGCGACGGTGCCGCAAAAGAAAACACAGTGCGTTTTTGGTTCCAACGTTTTCGTTCTGGAAATTTCGACCTGCAGAACAAGCCCCGTGGACGGCCGGAGACCAAAGTTGATAATGAAGAATTGAAGGCTATTGTGGAAGCGGATCCATCGCAAACCACGTCCGAGTTAGCTGCAGGCTGCGGTGTTAGTGATAAAACTGTTTTAATCCACTTGAAGCAAATCGGTAAAGTGAAAAAGCTTGAAAGGTGGGTACCTCACGAATTGAGTGAAGCAAATCAACAAACGCGCGTTGACTGCTGCGTTGCATTACTCAACCGGCGCAATAATGAAGGGATTTTGAATCGAATCATTACCTGTGATGAAAAGTGGATCCTGAATGATAATCGGAAGCGCTCATCGCAATGGCTGAACCCTGCCGAACCAGCCAAACCATGCCCCAAGCGAAAATTGACTCCAAAAAAGTTACTTGTGAGCGTTTGGTGGACTAGTGCTGGTTTCGTTTACTACAGCTTTCTTAAATCTGGCCAGACGATTACAGCAGATGTCTATTGTCAGCAAGTGCAAACCATGATGAAAAAGTTAGCTGCTAAACAACCGAGGCTGGTTAATCGCTCTAGGCCACTGCTGCTTCATGATAACGCTAGACCACACGCTGCACAACAGACGGCTACCAAATTAGAAGAGCTTCAATTGGAATGTCTAAGACATCCACCGTACTCTCCGGACCTTGCCCCAATAGATTACTATTTTTTCGAAATTTGGATAACTTCTTGCAAGGGAAAAAATTCAACTCCGATGGAGCATCCAAACCGACTTCAAAGATTTTATTGATTGCCGTCCGAATGGTTTTTTAGTAAATGGATCGATGAACTACCTATGAGATGGCAAAAGTGCATAGATAGCTATGGTACATACTTTGATTAAATAAATATATTATATTTAAAAAAATCAACTTTATGTTCCTCCCATACAAAACGCCAATTTCATATGTAAGGACCTAATATTAAGGTGTTCCTCCCGTGTAAATTTAATTTCTAAGTCACTTGGCCTTTACTTAATAATCCCGAACGAATCATATCATCCATAAATCATGGGCATTTGGCGCCGAGGCAACGGGAGATGATCTCGCCAATCTCGAGTCTAGATTCCCCGCATCTCCTCGTTCATGGACCCCGTTCCATCATCAGACTCCGTCAATGTTCCTGAAGGGAAAATGACAATTTAACTTTAACTAGGCCAATAGACCCTTATGTATGGAAGTGAAGCATGGAACTGGCAAAAGAAGGATGAAAGTAGAATAAATGCAGTAGAAATGAGATCTCTAAGACGAATGTGTGCCAAGTCTGTATATGTTAGAGTGACAAATGCAAGTATAAGAAGTGAATGTGTTGCGAATGTTATGAACAAAATAAGGAAAGGGTCATTAAGATGACGACCTTCGTGGCAGAGTGGTTATGATCTCTGACTTCCATGCCGAAGGTCCTGGGTTCGATTCCCGGCGATGGCAGTGTGATTGTCACACTGTCTTTGGTCTGGTGTAGAATTCACGTGACAATAAAAAATGGCGATAGATTGGCTACCTATCACATGTCACAAGAATCAATATAATAGCTAAAATATAAAAAAATGTATACAGTAATTGGGTCGAAACGACCTGTTGTGTACATAAAAAAAAAAAAAAAAAAGATGGTTTGGACACAGTATATATAAACGGCGTGAACGGAGCAAGAAATAGAGGAAGGCCGAGGAAAACGTGGCACGATCAAATCAATAAAATATTGAACGTCGGTCACGTGAGGAGTCGGAGAAATCGACGTGCGTGCATGACAAGATATATGATTGTAGAGGAATCGAGAGAAGTATGTCAGGACAGAACAGTGTGGCGTTCTATTCTTTCTGCCTACCCCTCCGGCAGACGGCGCACAGTGGGCTGAAAATGAGGGCTCCATAGACTTGGCGTCACTCGAAAATCAAGTACCTAATTTTGAAAAAAAAAATATTCCCGCGTATTTCTTTTCTAAATACCAATATTTTATGTCAAGTAACTTTTTTTGATAAAGCTAATATTTAATAAGTTATTTGCGATTTTCTTTTTTTATGTATTGAGACAGTTTTTTTAAGTTTTTTTCCTAATTCTTAAAATTTCTTTAAAAATTGCTTTCTGAATCATAAAATTCATCACATAAGCTATATTATCAATAAAGCCTGAATCTCGGAAACCTTCGGAACATTGTCATTTTCAACATTAAAAATAAAAAAAACGATTTTTAAAATTTTATTCCTTATTCTTAAGCTTTCTTAAAAATTTGCTTTCTGTATCATAAAATGCATCATATAAACTATATATGATCACAAAAGCCTGAATCTCGGAAACCTTCGGAACATTGACATTTTCAACTTAAAAAATAAAACATATATATTTTATGCACGCACGTTATTAAAATACTTCTAACGGCAATTTTATTTCTTTCTTCCACACCACCTAACGAGGTGAAGAACTAGACGCGTTTTTTTATATAGTGGATTCCCCAGGAGGCCTAATCCACTTGGAAGATTACAAAAAATATAGATATTTTATGAAACTAATAAATGTTAAGTGTGCCGGTTAGTCAGAGTGACTTTCTGAACCGTGGAATAGATTCATATCTACAAAAGTGAAGTTCTCTTCCTCGGTATCGGCCTCGTCATCAAAATGATCATAAATTATTAATAACCTTTGTGCTGCCTATAAAGTTTAGGTCTATTTGCCAATTTACGAGGATCAGATGTTAAAATCAAATTGTGTGAAATATCCTCGTTGGTTGCCTTTTTGCAAAATTTGCGGGCGTGATGTTGTCGGTATGTCCTAAAATCTTTATTTCTGGATTCAGAGGCTTCCTCTAACAACTTTCCAATTGGAAATAAACCGAAACTTTCAATTGTTTCTTTTCCGTGTACCAGAATTTTGAGATGCTAGCAGGCATGTAATACCAACTGTATAACTCCAAGTACCTGCAGATGTATAGTTTGATCTGCGAATTCTTTGAATTTCTGCGTATCAATGGCATACCCTGAGGAAAGTGTTTCCAAAATGACTGAAAACCTGGACTTGGAAATTACAGAAAGAAAACAAAGATAAAACAGAAGCTAAAAACGGCAGGTTCAGAAAGACTTTAAAACAAAAACCGGGCTATTGATTGATATAGTGAAACAGGGACAAGGTACAACTAATGGTGGCAACACGGCCAGACGATTTTTCGCGAATCCTGCACAAAAAGATAGAATAACTGGTGTAGATAAAAAATTTATTCAACTTATACAACATCTGATCCTCGTAAATTGGCAAATAGACCTAAACTTTATAGGCAGCACAAAGGTTATTTTGATATGATCATTTTGATGACGAGGCCGATACCGAGAAAGAGAACTTCACTTTTGTAGATATGAATCTATTCCACGGTTCAGAAAGTCACTCTGACTAACCGGCACACTTAACATTTATTAGTTTCATAAAATATCTATATTTTTTGTAATCTTCCAAGTGGATTAGGCCTCCTGGGGACTTCACTATATAAAAAAACGCGTCTAGTTCTTCACCTCGTTAGGTGGTGTGGAAGAAAGACATAAAATTGCCGTTAGAAGTATTTTAATAACGTGCGTGCATAAAATATATATGTTTTATTTTTAAAGTTGAAAATGTCAATGTTCCGAAGGTTTCCGAGATTCAGGCTTTTGTGATATTATATAGTTTATATGAAGACTACAGGGGAAAAACAAGGAATATCAGTTAAAATTCAAAATAAATGTAATAATGCCATCTAGCGGCATTTGTACGTATCTATCCACAGTAAAATTTTCATATTCAAAAATCATGTGTGTCATCGACTATGGCCAGAATTATTTACGACTAGCTGACCCGGCAACGCTTCGCTATTGCTATATTGGAGTATATAAATACACCCAATATATATTAAAGAAATACAATTAAAGTTCAATATCAATCATTGGATAAAATGACATGTGTATAGGTGCAAGAATGTGTGTATCCTAATTCAGTTCATATCTTTAAAACATTTTTTTAATCCAAGCAAACTTGCTGTGAACTTGAATAATACTAATGTGAATTGAACAATTGAAGGCTGGACATTACCAAGGTGGCGCGCGTCCGCCGAGAGAGAGACGTTCCTTTACCCCAGGCCGGTGGTAGACTCGCTACTGGCGACTCGAGCTCCAATCGCAGGGTGAGGGGGTTAGGTCATCCCCCGCCAAAGTGTGGCCACTCACGAAAATTGTCAATTCACTTATTTAAGAACTATTATTGTTTTTAAATTGTCTTTCACATTCTTATCACTAATTAAAATTAAACTTAACTAAGATCAAAGAAGCCTCCAGAGAGAAAACGTATTTTCGGTCATGTAAAATTTGTCCAGTGCAATCTCACCTATTATGCCATGAAACATGGCTATATCAATCCCCACTACTCAAAATGAGATTGCACTAAACTAAGAAAAGAACATTGGGAAAAAACAGCTTTAAAAAAACTTATTGCATTAAGATTTCGAAATTGCGCAATCCACTAGATTTTTCAGATAGACCACTAGGGGATGACCTAACCCCCTCACCCTGCGATTGGAGCTCGAGTCGCCAGTAGGGAGTCTACCACCGGCCTGGGGTAAAGGAACATCTCTCCCTCGGCGGACGCGCGCCGGGGGGAGATAGTCTTAAAAGATCGCGAAGTGTTATACCGAACGCCGGGAAGTGATTCTGGAAAAGATCGCGATATCGCCGCATGGCGTCAGTAACCATGGCGTCAGCTCATCATCATTGGGACCTGATGCTGACCACGGCTGTCTCAGCGAATGAAACCAGGCGCCGCCTCTCGCTCCTCGCCCGTCCTCGCGCCCGCCTCGCACATCCCTCGTGGTGCGGATGGAGGAGGATGCCAAGCCGCCTGACACGGTCCGTCGCCGTCCACATCATCACCATTAGGCGCCAGGTGCCGGCTGCCTCAGATCCGGCCAGCCTCCACGTCACCCTTCATCGTCGTCTGCCTCGCCCGAGCTCCGCGGCGGGATGAAGGCAGACCCAACTCGGCACTGCTGTCCCGAGGATAACGTTACGGATTAGTTTTAAGTCGTTCCAACGATTAGCAAGTAAGTCACCTTTAGTTTATAAGGGATCTTGTTTTTTTTCTTTTGTATATTGTATGTTTAAATATAATTGTAAATAGTAAATATTGGTTTCATTCTCCTATCACTATACATCCCGGAGCATCTTAGAGATCGAATAATAATCACATTAGCGAGTAATTTGGGCATGAACACGTTGTGAAGATTGGTTCGAGAAACGGAGTGGAGCACGACTAGTCGTCATGTTTCACCCCGTGTCGAAACCACTTACTAACACCATAGCACGCCATACGTTGGTTCGCCAGGCGTCCCCCTAACCACCGACCTAGGCACTTCGGTGTGGCCGAACCCTTAGCAACGTAACTGTAAAAGCGATTGAGTATGAAGTGAGCCATTTTTAGGTGGAAACGAAACTGAATTGAAAAGAAAAATGAAATTTAGCACAGACACTTGCCACCCGCGTGATTTAGGTGCGTAATGTTAAGTAATTTCGAAAATAAAATATTAAATCTGACCGTTTGAATCAGGCACTTGTTCGCTGTGTGAAGCTACAATGGCGACTGGAATACATTTTACGCGGGTTTTTTACGTGAATAATATCGATATTAATTAAAGGAATTTAAGTATGACAGTACTGTCGCTAGGGGCAAATTTTTGTTTTGGTGTTAAATATTTTGGATACAAGAGAAATTTGCAGACATTTTAAATATTTAATATGGACAAGTTGCGAATTATAACGTGAGAAGAACTCACCGGACAGAGAACCTATGGCGCCTGACTGAAATCGAAACAGTTAAAATTAAAATTAGAACAAAAAAATGAAAAATAGAAGAAAAAATATTTTTAAAATTTTTAATACGGAAATAAAAACTGAAAAATATTACGAAATTGAAAAATGTATTTTTTAAAAGGAGCCATTTTTAGGTGGAAACGAAACTGAATTGAAAAGAAAAATGAAATTTAGCACAGACACTTGCCACCCGCGTGATTTAGGCATCACTTTCATGTTGCTTGTCAACCTGATATAGCCCATGTTTCATGGCATACTCGGTGAGATTGCACTAGACAAATTTTTACATTGCAGAAAATACGTTTTCTCTCTGGAGGCTTGTTTAATCTTAGTTAAGTTTAATATTAATTAGTGATAAGACTACGAAAAACAAAAATAGTGTTCTTGTAGGAAAAACAATAAGAGTGCAATGACAATTTTGTGGGTGGCAACACTTTGGGGGCGTGATCTCAACCCCCCACCCTGCGGATTTTCAACTAGAGGCCTGTGTGGAGCAAGACCGCGGCAGTTACAGACCGGACTCCGGTTAGGCGACATCTCCCTGGCTCGGCGGGCGGCCGAACGCCGGGGAGATAATCTGAAGAAGATCGCGATATACACACCGCCAGGTGCCGGCTGCCTCAGATTATCATCATTGGGGCCTGATGCTGGCCACTGCTGTTGCTGCAAAGGAGACTCGTGCCCTTCGCCGTCCACACCGACGCCATTAGCAACATGGTGCCGGCTGCGTCAACTTATCATCATTGGGGCCTGATGCTGGCCACTGCTGTCTCAGAGAAGGAGACCAAACCGCCCTTCGCTTCCGCGCTCTTCCCCATTGTCGGCCTCGCACGTCCCTCGTGGTGCGGACGCCACTAGCAGCCAACTCGCCGCCACGACGGCTTCGCAGATCAGCGTCCTCGTGCTGATCACGACAGCGCCAGCGCCGTCCTCGCAGCAATTCAGTGACTCGTTAGTTTTAAGTCGTTGGCCAACGAATAGCGTGTAAGTCCTCTCTAGTTAATAAGTAATTTTGCTTTTTCCTTTGTGTTGTACGGTTGTTTAATTAAAGGTAATTTTTAATCATAAATATTAGTTTCAATCTCATATCGCAATACATCCCGGAGCATATCTCAAATAACAAAATATTGACATTGGCGAATAACACAGGCAACGTTGGGAAGTTGTACAAGATCGGGGAGGAACGCCAACAAGCTCCTAACAAACCTTTTAATGTCTGGCTTCGATGCTACGTGCGATTTTATTTTACAATAAAAATAGGGTTCGATCATTTTATGTGAAAAGAAAAAAAAATGTTTTGAACTTCTCACACATCTTGCAATAATCCAAATTATGTTTAGTAAGGGTTCGGCCACACCAAAGTGCCTAGGTCGGTGGCTAGGTCGGCGGCTTAATTTGACCTGCCACACTATAACGCCTGGCGATTTTAGCACCGCGGTGTTCTTTTATGGTACTAACCCCAATTGTCTATGTAATGTCGTTTGATTTCTGAACTGTCAAATTTTGGCGTATATTGCAAACTAGCTCGAGACAAAGAATGCCACTGACTAAAGTAATAAAAAGCTAATTTTATCAGAATGTATCAATTTAAAATTTCGAAAATCACAAATTCGAACATGCTGGGTGCATGAAATAAATACGAGTATGTCAAGAAATAGTAATGGAGAATTTCAACTATTATATAAAGAACTACGCAAATGTGATTAAATTTTTTTTAGGTATTTAAAAAGGAAGCAGGACACATTCGATTTACTGTTAGGGAGTCACTGCAAAAGCAGGATACACATTTCCGGTGTTCTATAACACCAGTGGAACAACTTGTTCTAACATTAGGGTAAATTGAAACAAATTTATTTACTGTATGTTATTTTACATTTGGCGTTCCACTAATACAACACGTTGCGTAGTGGATGTGACGTATGATACCTTGAACAAGAAATAGCTTATCAATCATCATTCTTCTATCGTATATTGCCAATAATTCAGCAAAATAAACATATATAAGTACTATTGGTTATGTGAATTATAAATTTTTGAGTTATTCTGTTGTTTTGAGATATAAAAAAAACAGGTTTTAAAATCTGTAGCCTGCAGAATTACCTCGAAAGTCATAGGACATGTGATTTTCAAGTATGTCTTCTTCTTTAATTGCCCTACAGCCCATATCAAATGGTAACCTCCATTATCCTTCGCCTCCAACTCCTCCTGTCCTCCGCTTCGACCCTCCAATCTGACACTCGTAACAATATCGCCCCATCTTATGCGTGTATGTCATTCTCATAAATTATAATAAAACTTCAAGAAAATAGACATCTTCATTCGAAAACAAGTTTATATATTTCATTACTTAACACTTATTTCTCAGCTGTCTATCGGTCTTAAAATATAAATGATTAACTGTGCTTCAATGACGACAGTTGTTGAATAAGTAAAATGTGTTTTATGTAAAATTTGTACAGTTTTTCAAGGCCTACTTCGAAAACTCCGCTTTTTTACTTTCAAATCAAATCAAATCAAATCAAATCAGTTTATTTCATCAACAGACATTTCTCAGCATGCCGAATCATCATGCCTCTAGCGATTCCGGTAAGGAGAGTAATCAAATGGCTTTATAATATAATTTTGATGATTGATTCACATTAACGAATATTATTCAAAAGACCGTTATTTTAAAGCGTTCATAGCAATTTAAATAAATGTAACTGCACTTTGTATTTTTACAACACTTAATTACACTTTTCACAAAAAAAACTAACTAACTAACCATCACGCCGTCTCCCCGAAGGGGTAGGCAGAAAGAATGGACTGCCGCACTTTTCTTTCCTGACATATTTCTCTCGATTCCTCAACATTCATACATCGTGTCATGCACGCGCGTCGATTTCTCTGACTCCTCACATGGCCGACATTCAATATTTGATTTATTTGATCGTGCCACGTTTTCCTCGGTCTTCCTCTATTTCTGTTTCCATTTACATCATTAACATATATTTTTTTAACCATTCATTCTTTCAATATGTCCAAACCATCTTAATGATCCTTTCATTATTTTGTTCATGACACCATCATTCGGATCCGCATTCACTTCTTATATTTTCATCCGGCACTCTATCATACACAGAACTAACTAACTAACTAACCATCACGCCGTCTCCCCGAAAGGGTAGGCAGAAAGAATGGACTGCCACACTTTAATCGATGCGGCACTCCATCCTTCTCTTTTCGCCATCGCGAGAGACGCGGTGTGATGGGTTGCGAACCTCATCGCCACCAACAGGCATCTCCCGCGCACAGTTCGATCGTTCAACGTCTACATAATAAATCTAAAACAAATTATCTAAAATACAATGATATAAAATAAAATAACAAAGAAAAATAATTTAACACATAATGTTCTTTTAGATGGTGCACTTGTCGTCAGCTGGACGATCCGGACATTTGGGTTTATTTAATTTTTATTCCACTTTATCCACTGTTTTTTTTTTAAATTTACTGTAATTAGGTACTTAAAACAATCCAACACCAGCAAGAACTTAAAAATATTATTGAAGAATTTATTCAAATTGTCATTGGAACTAATGAAAAATTTATTTTTACACCTGTCAAAATTCTATTTATCAACGAAAAAACTTATTTAATTTTAACACCAAAACAGTAAAAACGTATTTTTTGTCAAAAATAACTATCATAAAGAGCAGCAATAATTAAATTGACCAAAACAATTCACATATACTACACGAAATATCTCCAATTTGACGGGAGAACCATATGAACCAAACCAAATTTAATAATAATATTGTATTAAGAAAAATAAGCGTCAACTGAAAACAACACATTTTCAACTGCATTTATTCTAGTTTCATCCTTCTTTTGCCAGTTCCATGCTTCGCTTCCATACATAAGGGTCGGTAGAAGAACACCATTGTGCATACTTTTCACAAACATTGTTTTATCGTTCTTACCTTTTGTGATGTACAAAATAAAATTATAAAAATAATAATGCATGGAAAAAGGTTGGAAGGCTGTCTAAATACAAAGTGCAGTTTTATTCAAATATGAATCCACAACACAACTGCAGGCGAACATTCATAGCAAATTTTCGTACGTGTTTTTCATTAGATGTGTTGTTTTCAGTTGACGCTTATTTTTCTTAATACAATATTATTATTAAATTTGGTTTGGTTCATATGGTGCTCCCGTCAAATTGGAGATATTTCGTGTAGTATATGTGAATTGTTTTGGTCAATTTAATTATTGCTGCTCTTTATGATAGTTATTTTTGACAAAAAATACGTTTTTACTGTTTTGGTGTTAAAATTAAATAAGTTTTTTCGTTGATAAATAGAATTTTGACAGGTGTAAAAATAAATTTTTCATTAGTTCCAATGACAATTTGAATAAATTCTTCAATAATATTTTTAAGTTCTTGCTGGTGTTGGATTGTTTTAAGTACCTAATTACAGTAAATTTAAAAAAAAACAGTGGATAAAGTGGAATAAAAATTAAATAAACCCAAATGTCCGGATCGTCCAGCTGACGACAAGTGCACCATCTAAAAGAACATTATGTGTTAAATTATTTTTCTTTGTTATTTTATTTTATATCATTGTATTTCAGATAATTTGTTTTAGATTTATTATGTAGACGTTGAACGATCGAACTGTGCGCGAGAGATGCCTGTTGGTGGCGATGAGGTTCGCAACCCATCACACCGCGTCTCTCGCGATGGCGAAAAGAGAAGGATGGAGTGCCGCATCGATTAAAGTGTGGCAGTCCATTCTTTCTGCCTACCCTTTCGGGGAGACGGCGTGATGGTTAGTTAGTTAGTTAGTTAATTTTACTAAACCTGTAAATAAAAACAATGCATACAAAAAATAAATATAATACAAATTTTGGAAATTATTATCGCTTTTAAACTGCGGACGATACGTGTAATCCCGAAAATCAGTCGATGACAGGAGCAAAAGAGCACGAAGTTGATAATTGCATAGATAATTGTGATTAGTACCATAAAGCTCGGCAAGCGTTTCGGAAAGCAGGCGGCTAGTGATCGCCCGCTTGCGCGAGCCTTATAGTGTGGCAGGTTGTTACTAAAATGCTCTAGACACAGGGTGAAACATGAGGATTAGTCGTATCTCACTCCATATCCCGAAGCACTTCCTCACACGTATTGCCCAGTGTGTATTCGCTAATGTGATTATTATTCGATCTCTAAGATGCTCCGGGAGGTATAGTGATATGAGATTGAAACCAATATTTGCTATTTACACTTATATTTAAACACAAACATACAAAAACAAATAAACAATACACAAGATCACTTATAAACTAAAGATGACTTACTTCTATTCGTTGGCCAACAACTTAAAGCTACTCCGTCACTGAATTAACACTACTTGATCTGATCTGCGAAGTCGACGATCCAGCCGACACGTGGCGTCCACACCACGACGGACGTCCGAGGCGGAAGAGCGAAGGAGAGCGAGGAGCGAGTGGTCTCCATCGCTGAGACAGCCGTGGTCAGCATCAGGTCCCAATGATGATGAGCTGACGCCATGCGGCGATCTTTTTCGGATTCACTTCCCGGCGTTCGGTATAACACTTCGCGATCTTTTGAGACTATTGCCCCTCGGCGCGTGGCCGGGGCGGAGACACTTCTCCTACCGAGGGTGGAGGCGGACTCGCGCCGAGAGCTGCCCGGAACTGTGCAGGGCGGAGGGTTAGATCCCCTCAAGTGTGGCCACTCTCGAAAATTGGGCCCGGCAGTACCTAACTTCTTTGCGATACCGGGGCAGAACGCTATTTTTTTCACTCACAGAATTGTCTTTAAAATGTCTTTCATAATCTTATCACTAATTAAAATTAAACTTAACTAAGATCAAACAAGCCTCCAGAGAGAAAACGCCTTTTCGGTCGTGTAAAACTTGTCTAGTGCAACCTCACCTATTATGCCATGAAACCTGGCTATATCAATCCCCACTACTCAAAATGAGATTGCACTAGACTAAGAAAAGAACATTGGGAAAAAAAAGCTTTAAAAGAAAATTTATTGAATCGAAATTTCGAAATTGCGCAATCCAACTAGATTTTTCGCGTAAGGCGATCACTAATGGAACCCCTATCTTGTGCTGAACGCTGTCCCTCCTACTCCACTTATAGGAAAGCTCGCGATTCACGCGAGGCAGCATAAAACATGTAACAGGTAGATTCGATTACGAATTGAAAAAATATTGCGGTACGAGTATGTGAACAGGATTACATTCTTCATTAGCACCTCTATACATTTGATTCGACTTGCCTCCCCTCATCATTTACACAAAACTGTTTTTCTAAACGCTATCTATCTTATAACTAATTGCCGGGTATTTCTCTTCCGGAACTGAGAAACTCGTTTTTCTCTCATTACATGGTAGGAGATTCCATCATCCCATATCGTACCATCTCTTTCTCGCCGATCAAAGGCCATTCGGGAATTCCGTCATCCGATGCCTGGTCGGGGAGCTTCCGCTTCTTCGCACTGTCTTCGACTCTCATAGAGTACTATCTCCCTCTCGCCGATTGAAGGCCGCCCGGGAATTACGTCATCCGGTGACTAATCAGAAAGCCTGGAGCTATCGCTTTTTCGCACTGTCTTATCTCTACATCGTGTTCTTTCTTGCATCGCCTTACACTACTATCTAAAACAAAACTAAATTATCGACACTTAATTCGTGCGAATTAGTGGTGATATGAATCGAATTTAAAAAATTCAAAACAAAATCTCGTGTCGGCAAGTTTAGGATTGAACTTGTTTTTCTTAAAATTTTGAAAGCGGCAGTCTCATCGCATGTAACGTCTTCCTTTTCTCAAAAGCCAATGTTGGGATCTAGTCTGCTATGTCGCTTAGTCATCTTAATTTAATAGTTATTAAATTAAGTTATAGACTGGTGGAAGGATAAAAATATCACATGGCACGACATACAAGTAGATTACTTTACAAATGTACATCCGATACATCCAACCCCTATTGCTTTGAACTACAAACAAGACGCTTCTTTAATACCTAATCCATTCACATACTAATTATAACTCACGGAGAACTAATTTAAATTTTCTCCCTGGATGGCTGTTTAAAATTATTATAAAAATGTAGTTGCATTCGTGAAAACTTGATATTATTACAGATATTATTGGGCGCCAGCAAATTTTTGTTACTTTGTTAAAAAAAAAATGCAAAAAAATACACATATTTGTCAAAGGCTCATATTCCGAACAATAAAACGGCCGAATTCTAAAGAGCAATTAAAGGATTAAAATTTGAAATTTTAACGCACCGTTGGTCGGCCGCTAGACCCTTAATATTTACGATGTTTGTCTAAACGTATACCTGGTCCATCCGCCGCAAGCTTATCTAGCCAGGGAACAAAAGAAATTCGGCTGGGGAATTTCCTTAAAACTTTCTTTCTTATCAGTTGACTTTACAACGGTATGAGATTATAATTTGTATTTGCTTACTCGTTTGAACTTCGAAATTCAAAATTAACCGACGTACGAGTAAATAAACAAAATGACATATCGGTTTTCACAAATGCTTACAAATAAAATATTAAATTATGAATTGGCTTCAATCTCGACATCACACCATCCCGGAACAATCAGAAAACAAATATCAACATCAGCGAATCTACAATATTTATTGCTAGCTCAGATTTTAGCATTCAACTCTTCTCTAGGTCGCGTGTTCGTCTGATCTCACTTAACCAGACAGCGTCTGAATTATTAATTATATTTAATTAACATTCAAATACGCCGAGTCCCACGCTATGGCGTGACGAAACATGACGATTAGTCGTATCTCACTCCATATCTCGAAGCACTCTCTCACACGTATTGCCCAGTGTTTATTCGCTAATGTGATTATTATTCGATCTCTAAGATGCTCCGGGAGGTATAGTGATATGAGATTGAAACCAATATTTGCTATTTACACTTATATTTAAACACAAACATACAAAAACAAATACACAAGATCACTTATAAACTAAAGATGACTTACTTCTATTCGTTGGCCAACGACTTAAAACTACTCCGTCACTGAATTAACACTACTTGATCTGATCTGAGAAGTCGACGATCCAGCCGACACGTGGCGTCCACACCCCGACGGACGTCCGAGGCGGAAGAGCGAAGGAGAGCGAGGAGCGAGTGGTCTCCATCGCTGAGACAGCCGTGGTCAGCATCAGGTCCCGATGATGAGCTGACGCCATGCGGCGATATCGCGATCTCTTTTTCGGATTCACTTCCCGGCGTTCGGTATAACACTTCGCGATCTTTTGGGACTATTGTCTCCGGCGCGTGGCCGGGGCAGAGACACTTCTCCTACCGAGGGCGGAGGCGGACTGGGGCCGAGAGCTTCCCGGAACTCTGCAGGGCGGAGGGTTAGATCCCCTCTCAAGTGTGGCCACTCTCGAAAATTGGGCCCGGCAGTACTTAACTGCTTTGCGGTACCGGGCAGAACGCTATTATTTTTCACTCACTTATTGTTTATTATCACGATTAGTGTTTTAAAATGTCTTTCATAATCTTATCACTAATTAAAATTAAACTTAACTAAGATCAAACAAGCCTCCAGAGAGAAAACGCCCTTTCGGTCGTGTAAAACTTGTCTAGTGCAACCTCACCTATTATGCCATGAAACATGGCTATATCATGGTTTTAGTACCTATTTAGTGGAACAAAAGTGGTTTGTCTATGGCAAAGATCTGACATATTTTTTACTCTTTATGTTGACATATTCCTTATGATGGTCTAATAGTATCGTTTCATTTAGCCCTATATTTGAGGATCGAATATTAGTATTTTGTGCATTGCCTGTAACCATTTGGGACTTTGCTGTGTAGCAATTGGAAGTATGGAAGGCGTCACTTCTGGAACCATCGAGTGCAAGTATCCAGGACCATCGGAGAGTGCCTTGTTGTCGTGTGTTAAGTCTGAGCCCGACTCTACGGCCTGGGATACCCAAAGAGAGGCTGAAAACGGTATGGAGAAACTAAATAAAGAAGAGAATTCGAAAAATAAAACTATCGTGAAGTTTGAATCTATCAAAACGGAAACTGATTTGAAAATCGAAGATGTAGAAAATGTAGCCATAGATAATGATTCGAAGAATTTGATTGAAGTCAAGATGGAACCTTCAAATAGTGTGAAAGATTTTGAAAATCCAGATGTTTCTGTAAATCAACCAGAATTTAAAATTAATAGTGAAATTCACTCTGAGAACTTTATAAATATCAAGATTGAGCCTTCTAGTAGTGTTGACGATTTTGAAAATGAAATAGATGTATCGTACAGCGTTCTGAAGAAAGATCCAGAAGAACTAAATGTGTCTGACTTCGAAAGTAATCGACAGTTTCACTCGGATGAAGAGGTTTATTCGTGTTCGATTTGTAACAAACAATTTAAAAGAATTGGTTATTTAAAAAAGCATATGCATGTCCATTCCGAAGACAAACCGTTCGAGTGTTCGAGTTGCAACAAAATGTTCAAAACTAAAACGCTGCTAAAAAGTCACACGCTCGTTCATTCAAACGAAAAAAAATATTCGTGTACGACATGTCACCAACAATTTGCCCATAGTTCATCTTTTAAAGTGCATGCTCTCGTTCATTCATTTGAAAAACCATTCGAGTGTTCGACATGCAACAAAAAGTTCAAATCAAAACTGCATTTAAAAAGTCATATGGTGTCGCACAGTGTAGAGGAACCGTTTGATTGTTCCATATGTAACAAATCGTTTAAAGTAAAATCAATTTTAAAAAATCATATGCTCTCTCACTCTGATATAAAACCATTCGAATGTTCGACTTGCAAAAAATCGTTTAAAACAATAGGAATTTTGAAAAATCACTTGCTAACTCACACCGATGTAAAACCATTTGAATGTTTGACATGTAAAAAACTGTTTAAATCAAAACCAATTTTAAAAAATCACATGCTTACACATAGGGGAGAAGAACCGTTTGGGTGTACGATTTGTAACAAACGATTCAAAGTAGGTTTCTACTTAAGCTTGCATATGCTTGTTCATTCAGATGAAAAACCATATAAATGTTCGACCTGCAATAAATGCTTTAAAACCAAAACGAAATTAAAAGGACACTCGCTCGTTCACTCTGATGTAAAACAGTTTTCATGTACTGTGTGCAATATAGGATTTGTTCGCAGAAGCTATCTTAAAAGCCATATGCTCGTTCATTCCAATGAAAAGCCGTTCAAATGTCCATCATGCGATATGTGCTTTAAAAGAAAAACAGAAGTAAAAGAACATTTGCGCATTCATTCGGTTGTAAAATCAATTTCATGTTCATCGTGTGATATAGAATATGTTGGGCATTTAAAATCTTAGTCATGTGCTTGTTTGTTATGAAGTATTTGTTTTGTTCACAGTACAACTTAGCCTTTATCTCTTCACTGCTGGAATTATCAGCTATTTAGACACTCTTTCATTTACCCAGGGTTTCCATTTCAATATACATGGCACCTCTCTTTCGTAATTCTCTTGGGCATGCTGTAGACCAATAGTCTGCAGATAAGGAGGGATGAGTTCACACTTACCCATTTCTTCACACTTACTAGGGGATTCTTTAAGAACTCTGCCATCTTGCAGGGAATCCATCTTTATGTTCCGGATGGTTATCTTCAACAGTGTCAGCACAGACTGTTTTATCTCCTAACATGACTCTGATGATGCCAATGAGAGCAATCAAACTGCTGAACATGATCACTTCGGAGATTAACTTCTTTCATATTAGTGAAAGTTGCGTTCAGAAGACAAATACTCTAGACTTTAGAGAGTATCTTGTCTTCTTAAAGTCAAACCATCTCTCATGCATTCCTGGAACCCAGCCTGCATCGCTCGGGGGCGCACTAGACTGGGGGGAAAGAGGAAGTGAGGCAGACCTAGAGTCACCTGGAGAAGAGCCCTGCAAGCTTGGGATGATGTTAGGCATCGGGCGTGTGATAGTCAGGTGGAGAAGGTTCCTTGAGGCCCTATGCACCACGGAGGTGTGACAGGACAAAAAGAAGAAGAAGATGCTTTTGAAATTTATTTATTCAATAATTCATTTAGGTGATCACTGTTATAATGATATACGCTTGTGTAAGTTTTTATTTTGAATATATTTTTATACACTCAAATAATTTGTTTATTTATGAATCATTTATTTATTTTTATTTATTCAAAGCATGAATGGCACAATAGCTTTTACAAAATAAGTACAATAACATATAATTCACATGATTCACATAAGAACATACAAAGCAGAAGGAATTATGACAAGGAGAATATATAAATGAAATCATGACAATGTATAAAAACACAAGAATTTTATTATGATGGGACAGGTAGAATGATATATAATAATATAATAATACATAGAATTAAACTCGTAAAACATACATAATGACGGGTACACATAATAACACATAGAATTAAACCCACAAAACACAGAAAATG
The DNA here is from genome assembly GCA_022606425.2 of Lepidostoma basale. NCBI lineage: Eukaryota > Metazoa > Arthropoda > Insecta > Trichoptera > Lepidostomatidae > Lepidostoma > Lepidostoma basale. Next base: position 14,306 of record JAHDVF020000788.1, on the reverse strand, counting down.
ACGGGTAACCATAATAACACATATCGCACCGTGAGTGTAAAACCGAGATAAGGGCAAAAATACATTTTGGAGATATAGGAGTTTAAAGACTTCATATTGCTTGGAAAAACTGTTTTTTTCTTTAATAAACCAATGATTTTCGGTTTATAGGAATATCTGGTGTGTATTTTAAATATAAGCAAGTGTAATGACGTCAAGTGCTGGCTGTAATTAATAGTTATTCTCTAAAGCCATCTCGCCTGAGATAATGGTGAGTTTGTTTGTACTGGAATTCTTGTCCTAAATACACGTGTTTGATGAGAGATAATAATCGATATGTCATCCGATCCATCTTAATACATTATTGGTAACAGTTTTAAAATATCAATAAAAAAGGGCCGCGTACAGGGATACCAAGCAGCGAAACGTCACGCGGTCGGGCATTAGAATAAACACCAAGGAGTCGAGTACTTCTCCTTCAGATTCTCCGGGGAACCTCCCGGCAGACACAACAGCCGCTGGACCTGCTACTGGTGGAGCTGACCAGGAACGAGAGGGCCAAGGAGATCTTCACGGGTCTCTACAACCTTCGGGTGACAGTGGAGCCACTCCGAAACACCCCTCGTGTTGGGCAGTGCTATCGCTGCCAGGACCACAAGCAGCCCCGATGTGGGGAGGCCCACAGCACCAGAGAGTGCAAAAAGGAAAGGAGTGCGCCTGCCAAGTGCGCCGTAAAAAAGCACCCCCCTGTAAATACCATAGAGAAATGTCTTCTATGTAACAGAATTTTCCAAACTGTTCTGTTCTCCCACAGCCGGATCTGGGCTCCGTCCGACCTGTTGGTGTCCATGTGCGGGCGGGTCCGCAGACTCACCCCAAAGGCGCTATATATACCTTTTTTTAGTTCCACAAGCTCAAATCCGCACAGAATATTCCCGAAAAACTTTACTGACCATTTGCCTGAACCAATTCCGCCGACAGGAAAAAACAAGAAGCCCCGTACTGGAGCGCCGGAGGTACGTTGCAGGGACACAAACCCCAAGTGGAGGATTTGAAAATGAACTAGTCAATCAACCGACTACATTACCCATTGGGTTAGATGAACGTCTGATGACCCTCCGTCTGAACCTAGCGGAGGACACCTATGCCGCTGTGATATCAGCGTACGCCCCGACCCGGGCCAAGGAAACTTTTTACTCCCAACTGGAGACTTTAATGCAAGAGTGGGAAGAGAGGCTGAACTCTGGAAAGGAAGGAATCGGGAAGATGAATGCCAATGGCCTGACGCTGCTAACAAAATGTGCCGAGCATGACCTTGAAAAAAAAACCGGCGAAAGACCTCATGGCAACACCCTATATCCAACATCGTTAGGAAGAGAGACCAAAAAGAGGTCATGATCACAATAGCCATAACCGGAACTGACCATCGCTGGACCCATCATAGACTAGTATGCTCTGAAATTTCCCTTCAACTAAGATCGAAGAGACTTAACAGATCAAAACTATGCAGGGCAAAATACAACATAGAGTTGCGCTGAAGGATCGATCCATGAATCAAAAATTCCATCCCCCCCAGGAGTGGACAGAGAACAGGAAACATGCCGACTGGTCTGACGAGAACGATAGTCAGATATGTCATTTACTAGATAAAAAGCGCCGAGCCTTCTGTCTGGGGAAAAATGACCCTGGTTCAGATATAAAAAAACGGGCTTATAAAACTTTGAAAAACAAAGTTCAACCAACCACCTGTAGAGTGGTGGACAAAAAAGTCAACCGAAATGGGAAGCATGGCTCGAGCCAATAATTTATAGTACATGGCTTCTTCAATGAAGCCAAAGTCGACTCTGATGCTCTCACGCACCTGACTCTCACGCATCAAGGTCGGAGAAGTGGACGTCACCACGTCTCCTGGACTCTCTGAAAGATTCCTAGTCACATTATTTTTATACTTATGGAAGTTTTATTTAAACACTATGTAAATGTTACTTATTCATCTTTATTTAAAGCTATTGCACTAGCTCAATAAAACTGATTGACAAGCCTACAAAAGTGTTTAAATAAAACTCTTATATAAAAATGTATAGAAATTGTTACATAGTTAATGTCTCTAATATAAATTGAATAATTTTAATCCATTTTATTGAAAAAAAATATTATAAAGTTCAATAAATAACTTAGTCTTCCGTCGTGTTGTCAAACTTTAGGTTGCTATTAAAAAAAATTATACTCCATGCTTATAGCTGGTGGAGAAGAAGAGAATAATAAATCTTCATATTTTTTTTGGAAATCGGACTCTGGACCGGCATTTTCTTAAGTTGTCTTACAGAATTATTGGACATCCTTCGAGACGATTTCGAACAGTAAATTCTAAACTCGATGGAAAAGCGATCCCGCCTTCCTCCAGGGAGCTGCGCCCACAAGATAAGATGTGGTGCAAGCACTGTCTCGACTATCTAAAAGAAGAGGAGGATTTATTCAGTTCTTACGCGCGGAACAAAGTCAACGGGTAAATTCTAAACTCGATGGAAAAGCGATCCCGCCTTCCTCCAGGGAGCTGCGCCCACAAGATAAGATGTGGTGCAAGCACTGTCTCGACTATCTAAAAGAAGAGGAGGATTTATTCAGTTCTTACGCGCGGAACAAAGTCAACGGGTAAATTCTATGTTATGTACCTAACCAATCTGGTAAATCCAAAATGGAATTCCTCTTCTAGAAGGGGAGCCCAAACCACCTCCCAAGGTAATGAAGAAAATCAAGTTCTCCTCCGAGGCGGAGCTCAGTGTGGCTTGGGATAATCTTTCCAGCAAGGACAGGAAATCTTACAGAAAGTATCTAAGGGACTTAACAAATCAAAAAATATTCAGTTCTTACGCGCGGAACAAAGTCAACGGGTAAATTCTAAACTCGATGGAAAAGCGATCCCGCCTTCCTCCAGGGAGCTGCGCCCACAAGATAAGATGTGGTGCAAGCACTGTCTCGACTATCTAAAAGAAGAGGAGGATTTATTCAGTTCTTACGCGCGGAACAAAGTCAACGGGTAAATTCTAAACTCGATCGAAAAGCGATCCCGCCTTCCTCCAGGGAGCTGCGCCCACAAGATAAGATGTGGTGCAAGCACTGTCTCGACTATCTAAAAGAAGAGGAGGATTTATTCAGTTCTTACGCGCGGAACAAAGTCAACGGGTAAATTCTAAACTCGATCGAAAAGCGATCCCGCCTTCTCCAGGGAGCTGCGCCCACAAGATAAGATAAAAAGTTAATCATTCAAAAGAAGAGGAGTATTTTGGCCCGAAGTTCTTACGCGCGCAATAACAAAGTCAACGGGTAAATTCTATGTTATGTAAATTCCAACCAATCTGTAACCAAAAATGGAATTTCTTCTAGAAGGGGAGCCCAAACCACCTCCCAAGGTAATGAAGAAAATCAAGTTCTCCTCCGAGGCGGAGCTCAGTGTGGCTTGGGATAATCTTTCCAGCAAGGACAGGAAATCTTACAGAAAGTATCTAAGGGACATAACAAATCAAAAAATATTCAGTTCTTACGCGCGGAACAAAGTCAACGGGTAAATTCTAAACTCGATGGAAAAGCGATCCCGCCTTCCTCCAGGGAGCTGCGCCCACAAGATAAGATGTGGTGCAAGCACTGTCTCGACTATCTAAAAGAAGAGGAGGATTTATTCAGTTCTTACACGCGGAACAAAGTCAACGGGTAAATTCTATGTTATGTACCTAACCAATCTGGTAAATCCAAAATGGAATTCCTCTTCTAGAAGGGGAGCCCAAACCACCTCCCAAGGTAATGAAGAAAATCAAGTTCTCCTCCGAGGCGGAGCTCAGTGTGGCTTGGGATAATCTTTCCAGCAAGGACAGAAAAACTTACAGAAAGTATCTAAGGGACTTAACAAATCAAAAAATATTCAGTTCTTACGCGCGAACAAAGTCAACGGGTAAATTCTAAACTCGATGGAAAAGCGATCCCGCCTTCCTCCAGGGAGCTGCGCCCACAAGATAAGATGTGGTGCAAGCACTGTCTCGACTATCTAAAAGAAGAGGAGGATTTATTCAGTTCTTACACGCGGAACAAAGTCAACGGGTAAATTCTATGTTATGTACCTAACCAATCTGGTAAATCCAAAATTGAATTCCTCTTCTAGAAGGGGAGCCCAAACCACCTCCCAAGGTAATGAAGAAAATCAAGTTCTCCTCCGAGGCGGAGCTCAGTGTGGCTTGGGATAATCTTTCCAGCAAAGACAGGAAAACTTACAGAAAGTATCTAAGGGACTTAACAAATCAAAAAATATTCAGTTCTTACGCGCGGAACAAAGTCAACGGGTAAATTCTAAACTCGATGGAAAAGCGATCCCGCCTTCCTCCAGGGAGCTGCGCCCACAAGATAAGATGTGGTGCAAGCACTGTCTCGACTATCTAAAAGAAGAGGAGGATTTATTCAGTTCTTACACGCGGAACAAAGTCAACGGGTAAATTCTATGTTATGTACCTAACCAATCTGGTAAATCCAAAATTGAATTCCTCTTCTAGAAGGGGAGCCCAAACCACCTCCCAAGGTAATGAAGAAAATCAAGTTCTCCTCCGAGGCGGAGCTCAGTGTGGCTTGGGATAATCTTTCCAGCAAGGACAGGAAAACTTACAGAAAGTATCTAAGGGACTTAACAAATCAAAAAATATTCAGTTCTTACGCGCGGAACAAAGTCAACGGGTAAATTCTAAACTCGATGGAAAAGCGATCCCGCCTTCCTCCAGGGAGCTGCGCCCACAAGATAAGATGTGGTGCAAGCACTGTCTCGACTATCTAAAAGAAGAGGAGGATTTATTCAGTTCTTACACGCGGAACAAAGTCAACGGGTAAATTCTATGTTATGTACCTAACCAATCTGGTAAATCCAAAATGGAATTCCTCTTCTAGAAGGGGAGCCCAAACCACCTCCCAAGGTAATGAAGAAAATCAAGTTCTCCTCCGAGGCGGAGCTCAGTGTGGCTTGGGATAATCTTTCCAGCAAGGACAGAAAAACTTACAGAAAGTATCTAAGGGACTTAACAAATCAAAAAATATTCAGTTCTTACGCGCGAACAAAGTCAACGGGTAAATTCTAAACTCGATGGAAAAGCGATCCCGCCTTCCTCCAGGGAGCTGCGCCCACAAGATAAGATGTGGTGCAAGCACTGTCTCGACTATCTAAAAGAAGAGGAGGATTTATTCAGTTCTTACACGCGGAACAAAGTCAACGGGTAAATTCTATGTTATGTACCTAACCAATCTGGTAAATCCAAAATGGAATTCCTCTTCTAGAAGGGGAGCCCAAACCACCTCCCAAGGTAATGAAGAAAATCAAGTTCTCCTCCGAGGCGGAGCTCAGTGTGGCTTGGGATAATCTTTCCAGCAAAGACAGGAAAACTTACAGAAAGTATCTAAGGGACTTAACAAATCAAAAAATATTCAGTTCTTACGCGCGGAACAAAGTCAACGGGTAAATTCTAAACTCGATGGAAAAGCGATCCCGCCTTCCTCCAGAGTCAACGGGTAAATTCTAAACTCGATGGAAAAGCGATCCCGCCTTCCTCCAGAGTCAACGGGTAAATTCTAGATTCCCTTAGTTGGCCCAAACAAAATATTCAGAAGTTGCTATCCCAGATGAAGCAGCACATCCCGGCAGGTGACCACCGAAGCTACCAGGCTCGCGCCCGGAGCCTACCCTGGGACTCGGTCAGTATCTGTGCAACTGGAGACTTTAATGCAAGAGTGGGAAGAGAGGCTGAACTCTGGAAAGGAAGGAATCGGGAAGATGAATGCCAATGGCCTGACGCTGCTAACAAAATGTGCCGAGCATGACCTTGAAAAAAAAAACCGGCGAAAGACCTCATGGCAACACCCTATATCCAACATCGTTAGGAAGAGAGACCAAAAAGAGGTCATGATCACAATAGCCATAACCGGAACTGACCATCGCTGGACCCATCATAGACTAGTATGCTCTGAAATTTCCCTTCAACTAAGATCGAAGAGACTTAACAGATCAAAACTATGCAGGGCAAAATACAACATAGAGTTGCGCTGAAGGATCGATCCATGAATCAAAAATTCCATCCCCCCCAGGAGTGGACAGAGAACAGGAAACATGCCGACTGGTCTGACGAGAACGATTGTCAGATATGTCATTTACTAGATAAAAAGCGCCGAGCCTTCTGTCTGGGGAAAAATGACCCTGGTTCAGATATAAAAAAACGGGCTTATAAAACTTTGAAAAACAAAGTTCAACCAACCACCTGTAGAGTGGTGGACAAAAAAGTCAACCGAAATGGGAAGCATGGCTCGAGCCAATAATTTATAGTACATGGCTTCTTCAATGAAGCCAAAGTCGACTCTGATGCTCTATGGACATGAAAATATATTTATCTATGGACATGTAAGCCAAGAAATTTTGTTTTGCTGTGTGATCCCGATTATCTTGTAGATATCCGATTATCTTGTAGATATCGAAAAAAACTGGACCTGGGGTTCGTTATTTTGTTATTACTCTTGATTTCTCTTTATATATATATATTTAATAATTGGTCTTTAACATTATTTTTATTACATTTATTTTTCTTTGATTTACTCATTTATAATTAGTCTTTTTGTTATTTTCACTGGTCGACCGTTGCCATGGAGGCGGCCATTTCCAAACATTTGACAGCAGATGGGGTTCTTGGTAAAAGAAAAGAATCCATCCTTGGTGATAGTTCTCTATCAAAAAAGTCCAAAACTTCCGACTGTGGACCGTTGCCATGGAGGCGGCCATTTCCAAACATTTGACAGCAGATGGGGTTCTTGGTAAAAGAAAAGAATCCATCCTTGGTGATAGTTCTCTATCAAAAAAGTCCAAAACTTCCGACTGTGGACCGTTGCCATGGAGGCGGCCATTTCCAAACATTTGACAGCAGATGGGGTTCTTGGTAAAAGAAAAGAATCCATCCTTGGTGATAGTTCTCTATCAAAAAAGTCCAAAACTTCCGACTGTGGACCGTTGCCATGGAGGCGGCCATTTCCAAACATTTGACAGCAGATGGGGTTCTTGGTAAAAGAAAAGAATCCATCCTTGGTGATAGTTCTCTATCAAAAAAGTCCAAAACTTCCGACTGTGGACCGTTGCCATGGAGGCGGCCATTTCCAAACATTTGACAGCAGATGGGGTTCTTGGTAAAAGAAAAGAATCCATCCTTGGTGATAGTTCTCTATCAAAAAAGTCCAAAACCTCCGACTGTGGACCGTTTATCGTCCACATTCAAAAATCCACAAACGGAGATGGTAAATCTGCATCCCATCCACTTCGGAACGTTTTTGAAAAAAAATTGCATTAAAGATGTCGCTACCGGGGGGGTCAAAGCCCTTGGTAAATTCAAAATATCCGTTCAATTTAAGGACCCTATTTCTGCGAACAATTTTACAAATTCTTCCGGACCAACGGGTAAATTCTAAACTCGATCGAAAAGCGATCACGCCTTCCTCCAGGGAGCTGCGCCCACAAGATAAGATGTGGTGCAAGCACTGTCTCGACTATCTAAAAGAAGAGGAGGATTTATTCAGTTCTTACGCGCGGAACAAAGTCAACGGGTAAATTCTAAACTCGATGGAAAAGCGATCCCGCCTTCCTCCAGGGAGCTGCGCCCACAAGATAAGATGTGGTGCAAGCACTGTCTCGACTATCTAAAAGAAGAGGAGGATTTATTCAGTTCTTACGCGCGGAACAAAGTCAACGGGTAAATTCTAAACTCGATCGAAAAGCAATCACGCCTTCCTCCAGGGAGCTGCGCCCACAAGATAAGATGTGGTGCAAGCACTGTCTCGACTATCTAAAAGAAGAGGAGGATTTATTCAGTTCTTACGCGCGGAACAAAGTCAACGGGTAAATTCTAAACTCGATCGAAAAGCGATCCCGCCTTCCTCCAGGGAGCTGCGCCCACAAGATAAGATGTGGTGCAAGCACTGTCTCGACTATCTAAAAGAAGAGGAGGATTTATTCAGTTCTTACGCGCGGAACAGAGTCAACGGGTAAATTCTAGATTCCCTTAGTTGGCCCAAACAAGAAATCGAGAAGTTGCTATCCCGGATGAAGCAGCACATCCCGGCAGGTGACCACCGAAGCTACCAGCCTCAACCACCTATTTGTCAATAATGACTTCCATGTTTATTATTTATTTTTTTTTGCTCAAGCAAATGGAATTGTTAATGATCACAACAATTGACATTGAATGTATTATTAACACTTTGAGCCCCAGCCGAATACACATAAAACTTACCCCTGTGCCCGGCCCATTTTTGTGAAATTTCAGGTTTTGTGAAGGGATTCTTAAAAGTGTAGTAATACTGTAAGTTAAAAATGAAAATACCGGGTTTAAATCAATTGAAACTTCTCGTTTTTATTTTAAATACTTTAATATATCATTTTTGTATGGTAGTTTTGCCAACATTGGCCTCTATGGAGATCCACATTGCAATATTTGCACATATGCTGGGTCACACTTCTTTTTTGTGCTTTGCACACACCTTGCAGGTTCGACAGGGTTTCTTTTTATTTTTGTGTGAGTTTAACTATTCAAAGTCTCCCGCGGGGCGAAAAGAGAAGGATGGAGTGCCGCATCGGTTAAAGTGTGACAGTCCATTCTTTCTGCCTACCCTTTCGGGGAGACGGCGTGATGGTTAGTTAGTTTACTCCAGGCCATAGAAAGTCAAATCAACGTCGCGATCGCCGCAGCACTCACCCCAAGACTATAGACAAAAATAATAATTGTCCCACGTCATAACACAAATTAAAATGGCCGCAAAACCCAAAAAATGAAACAATATCAAGGCCGCGTGCTGGAACGCCGGAGGTACGTTGCAGGGACACAAAGCCTGCAACAGGTACAGCATTCCAAAGTACAGAGACCCCTCCTCGTGAGTATGTAGAGACCACAGCGATGGTTATTAATACTCACAATTCAGGGGGGAGTTAGATGACATTCTAGATGGAGACTTGAATGCGAAGCATGGAGCATGGCATAGCAAAAATAACAATACCCGCCCTGTAGCCGAGACCACAGGCTGGAGGTGCCAAAAGAACTCTCCTCCGACCATTACCCGGTGCTGCTGACCATCTGCGATGGATCGGCAACCTCCCCCAGTTACTGGAGGAGCACCTCCCGCCAGACAAGACCAGAGTAAATCAGTTAAATTCACTAATTAAATTAGCCACGACTCAGGTTAGGAACTGCTCCCTCCAAGATGACAGAGCAGCCTTCTGGAAGGCCTAAAACTAGAGTTTCTCCACTCACAGGCCTTCCGGCCGAAACATTCGCCGAAAGCTTGGAGTCCCAATTTACTGCTAACCCTCCGCCGAATGACCAGAGAGCCGGGCAAACCAAATTGAAAATAACGTAGAGCCATTAGAGAAAATAAAGTTCACCTCACCAAACGAAATAGCCGCGACCATTAAATTCCTTAACGGTAAAAAAGCGCCTGGCCCCAAAATAATTTCAAACTATGCAGATATAACAACAACGACTCAAAATTGTGAACCGTGGATCGTTAAAAAGAGTCGGCTCACTTTGCAAAACGACTCATCTCAGCGAGTCGTGAGTCGTGAAAAAGAGTCGACTCACTTTGCTGAGCGATTCGTTCAGATGAGTCGTTTTGCGCATCCCTACTCCAGGCCATAGAAAGTGGAATCAACGTCGCGATCGCCGCAGCACTCACCCCAAGACTATAGACAAAACCCAAAAAATGAAACAATATCAAGGCCGCGTACTGGAACGCCGGAGGTACGTTGCAGGGACACAAACCCGAAGTGGAGGATTTGAAAATGAACTAGTCAATCAACCGACTACATTACCCATTGGGTTAGATGAACGTCTGATGACCCTCCGTCTGAACCTAGCAGAGGACACCTATGCCGCTGTGATATCAGCGTACGCCCCGACCCGGGCCAAGGAAACTTTTTACTCCCAACTGGAGACTTTAATGCAAGAGTGGGAAGAGAGGCTGAACTCTGGAAAGGAAGGAATCGGGAAGATGAATGCCAATGGCCTGACGCTGCTAACAAAATGTGCCGAGCGTGACCTTGAAAAAAAACCGGCGAAAGACCTCATGGCAACACCCTATATCCAACATCGTTAGGAAGAGAGACCAAAAAGAGGTCATGATCACAATAGCCATGACCGGAACTGACCATCGCTGGACCCATCATAGACTCTGAAATTTCCCTTCAACTAAGATCGAAGAGACTTAACAAATCAAAACTATGCAGGGCAAAATACAACATAGAGTTGCTGAAGGATCGATCCATGAATCAAAAATTCCATCCCCCCCAGGAGTGGACAGAGAACAGGAAACATGCCGACTGGTTTGACGAGAACGATAGTCAGATATGTCATCTTGACTTTGGAGAGTATCTTGTATTCCTAATGTGGAACCATCTCTCGTGCGTTCCACTTATTATGTTTTACCTGTTCTCAATAGATGCCTTCAACTATAAAAAATGTTTGTAATGTCTTTTGAGAAAATAAACTGATTTGATTTGATTGCTTCCAATGCCAATCTACTAAGACAAAAAAGTCAACCGAAATGGGAAGCATGGCTCAAGGCAATAAACAACGTCTCAGGGGCCTAGAAACTTTATGATACCATCAGATAGATGGTGCACTTGTCGTCAGCTGGACGATCCGGACATTTGTGTTTATTTCATTTTTAGCTTATTCCACTAACAACTTCAACATATTATTCAACAATTTATTCTAATTGTCATTGGAACAAATTCTTTCTATAAAGGAAAACACTTGTATAGTAAAAACAGTAAAAAGGTATTAATAACTAGCATAAGGAGCGGCAATCATCAAACAATAATATTTTTACACCTGAAGACGGAGGAGGCAATGTTTAATCAATTCCCAAAGCAGATTACTATGGAATGCCTCAATAAGTAGATTAATGCCAGTACGGCTTACAAATTTCCCTTAAAATGTATTTCAACCAGTGCTGCAAAGTGAGTAAGTTAAATTATATTAAAATTAAAACCAAATCTGCTCAAACAAAGCCGTTGCTACGTGGATTGACAGAATGCCCGAGGCAAGACTCCCACTTCTCTAGGGGTTGGATAACCCTCTAGTCCCCATCGCCCGCGGGAGTCAATCCTTTGTGGTAAATACAAATTTGGGAGTTACCGCATTGCGAGCTTATCTACATACCGTCGATGACGTCATCGTAACAACTTTCAATGATCATACCCATTGAAATACGAGTATATCCAACTATGCCCAGGTATATAAATACTTACAAAGTTTAAATATAATAATATATGGAAAGTGAGTTATAAAATTAAATATATTAAAATTTGGATTTTCAATCAAATTCACTTAAACCATACAGCGTTATAAAAATGCCTTAATTTTGGGTTCCAATTTTGTTGATGCTCTTGTAAGGCGAAACACGTTGGTAATTCCTGTTTCCAACTTTTGATTCTCCTGACATGTGACAGGTAACTATTATAGTCTATAGTACAGGATCTACTATTAGGGGGCTATAATATGGGCTGGAGTGCGTGCAGGAGAAGGACAACACACACCAGAATGGGAAAAGGAGCTAGACTTGCTTTTGGTTGGATGTCGTCTGTGCTACGCTTGTGATCGGAGATAGATCTCAAGTACGGCCACCCTGCAGTATTCATTTCCCCTCTGGTATGATACCACGAGAAACCGTGGAAGTAGAAAGCCAACTGAACAGGTTGAGTGGCCTCTTCAGGCCTACACCTGGCCTTAATGGGAGAGTCGCATTGATGAGTGCCAAGTCCCGTGAAATCAGCGGTACGGGGGCAGTGACTGACTGATGTACATCACTGCGATGGTTTCTAAAGGCTAAATGCGGTGCGTGAACCCTGGAAGATCTGTATAATCCCCGCTCCACAAGATTGCCAACTACATAATAAAGCTCCTGCAGTATAGCATAGTAAGTTACAATACAAACTCCTTGATGTGGACCATTCTACGAGCCTTCCTTCTTTCAATATAATAATAACAATACCAAATTCAAATCATCAATCCTAGTGAGACCATACCAATACAAATAACATAATATTAGTAGAGAGTAATGTATTCTTCCGGATTAACTGAGTTTAGATCCCATTTCAACCAGGAGGCCAACACTCGGTGTGAAATCATTACATTAAAACATAAGCTAGTCACCATCTCCAGGATCCTCGTGGAGCGGAGCAGCAGCGGGCGCCGGTGCAGCACCCGTACGGTCTCCTCGCCCTTCTTCAAACAGCCACAACGCAGCTTCTAGTAACAATAGTATTCCAACGGGGCAGCCAATCTTCCCGCACCTGGAGACGAGCTGCAGGTCCCTGAGCAGACTCATGCGGCGCTGCAGGTCGCGCAGCTCCAGCCTCGCCCCCCTGTCTTCCTCCGCTACCCTGCAATTATACACTGTTATACACTATTGCACTAGTGCAGTTGTTATCATCTCTGCGGCAGTGGTACAGGGGAGACTCACTCTCCATGAGGCGCCTGGCACAGCTCCCGCGAGTACTTGAGGGGCTGGTGGGAGCAGGACACGCCGGAGCAGCATGCCCTCCCGCTGCGCCACTGCGAGTCCAGCGTCCTGCCGACGGTCCACTTCCAGGTACACTGAGGGCGCAGGCGAAGGTGGGGCTCTCGTACCTGTCCTGCACAAATACAGAGGCTCAGGTGGCGATACAGGACAATATATTGTGTATAGTACAGTAGCAGAGATGGTTCAACATTAGGAAGACAATAGGAGGCCATGAGCCGCAAGTCGGGTGCTATACAGCCTTCCTAACGGGAGATATTGGTGGAAGTATTACGCCAGAGTGAGAAATTCTCTCGCGGCAACAAACATAAGATACATGTATTTCACACTAGGAATACATTCACTTATTGCTTTCTACTTTATAATAAAACAATCTGCGATGGCCAAATTGATTTCGGTTTAAAAAGGGATCAAATTTCACGGATACTACGTATCTAATACATTTACGTAATTACACGAAAAACAATGGCGGCTTAAATTAAGAAGAAAAAAAGACGTAAAAATAATAAAACAGAGATGTTACAGACCATTATTAAGAGACAGTTGTACGTACAAAATAATCATCCACATTTGCAGTCGATGTGGGTGGCTATTTTGTTCCAATAAGAATAATTTTACGAGACGCGTGGTATTCACACCATTTCGATGGGCGACATTTATAGTTGCACAAAACATAAATAATATAACCTCACTCACTAGCTGCACAAGTCCGGATTCTCGGAGCCGGTGTATCTCACAGCCCGATGGTGTACAAAACTTTATTAATCTCGATCATACTTTGTTTTAATACTAATTTTGTTCAAGGGAAAACGCCGGCAAGAACAGCAAAAAACAAAACATAACGGCGAACGCATGAGACCATAGATATAATAATGAAATAGACCAAACGATAAAAAGATTAAATGTTTTCGGTAGGAACTAATTGAACATTTTGATATAGCCATGTTTCATGGCATAATAGATGAGGTTGCACTAGACAAACTTTACATGACCGAAAAGGCGTTTTCTCTCTGGAGGCTTGTTTGATCTTAGTTAGGTTTCATTTTAATTAGTGATAAGATTATGAAAGACAATTTAAAAACAATAATAGTGGTAGTGACAGTTAGGTACTGCCGGCCGGATGCAGAGATGGCCACACTCTGGGAGGGGATGATCTAACCCCCCACCCTGCAGAGTTCCGGGCAGCTCTCGAGCGAGTCAGTCTACCACCGGCCTCCGGGAAAGGAACATTGGGGCTTGATGCTGGCCACCGCTGTCGCTGTGAAGAAGACCCGTGTCCTCCGCGATCCATCATCTGCGTGATGCCCCTCAGCCCGGGAGATGGAAGTGGACGCCGGGCATCCTTCTGTGCCATGCAGCCTCCGGAAGTCCCAACGGATAGCAAGTAAGTCATCGTTAGTTTATCATTAAAAATAAAAATATTTTCTTCCAGCACTAAACGCCAGCTCACAAATCACAATTCCACGCTGTCTCGGAAAATAAAATTTGTGTATGCACAGGGTGGCGCAAAATGACCTTTATGATATCAATTCTTTGTGTTGTGGATTCACATTTGGTATTTGATATTCTCTCCAGGTTCCTCTTCATTCATACATCGTAACATGCACGCTCTTCCATTTTTCTAACTTGGAAATCAGACGTCTTTAAGTCACTTATTAATTTGGTCACGCCATGCTATCCTCGGTCAGTTTGTTGGAAGTGCATAGCAGTTTCTCCAATTTGCATCATCAGGTGATACGATCAACTGTTGA